>JACXGK010001398.1:46001-70739 GCA_016801125.1 Novumbra hubbsi | reverse complement strand
ACACGGAGACTAGAAACACAAGGGCTTAAGTACTGCGGTAACAGGCAGCACCTGTAAGGAATCAGGGAGGGATGCGTTCACAGGACATGGGGAAAACAGGACACAACACACACGATGGCGACTAAAAGGCCGGCGACGTCGAACGCCGGAAGGCTACGCGAACAGGGGAGGTCCCGTCCTGTGATGGTACCGTGACAAAAATGATATTTGTAGAACACTAAAACCTAGTAAAAATGAGCAATTGCAATAAGATTCACAATATTTACAGGAATAGTGACTGTTCAATCAGTTGTCAAGATGAATTGGATAAAATCCATTCTTAATTTGTTTGGCATTATTATTTAAGCTCTTCCCAAGAATAGCAATGTTCTAGCTCTGTTTGAATCAATCTCCTAACCATAGCCTTTGGCAAAGTCCAGGGACTGAATACCATGAAGTCCAACTATGCAACTATGCAAATAAAGTAAAGCTCACACTTGTGCAATTTCACACAAAATGTAGGTAAACTGTCATGCAAATAAAAAAAAGCTAAACCACTGTGGTACATAAAAAATCTCAACTAAATTGTTTACTACTGAACACCAACAACTCAATGCAGTTGAAGACGAATATTTGACAGTTTTGGCAGAAATAATGTATTAAGCTTTTATTTATTAACACTAAAATGTATTTATTATACCCAATAAGGTACTATAGACAATGCGCATAGTCTATTGTACCTTATTGGGTTTAAATAGACTATGTGCATAGTCTCACTTTGCCGTGTATGTTTTTTCAATCCATGAGTAGGCCTATTATTTATTTTGTCATTATGGGTACTCTGATCACTCACTGCAAACATATGTACTGTTTCGTTCTCTGTAAAATTGGGTCAAAAAAGGTAATCGGGGCGGCTTTTCTATGTACACGTCACGTTTATGATGACGTGCGTGTGCATGACAGCTCTGCGTGTTCAGGATGACCTGCTACTTTAATGCATCGATTGGGAGATAAAATCAAGCCTGCTCTAAGCACAATAAAAGTATAATCCGCTTTGTAGTGCGTCTACCTGCTACCAATTAGAAACAAGGTAAAGTCAGTTTAATTTAGACACACTCAGGTCTTGTTTTCTCCGACTCAGCCACACTATAACCTGTATCGAACCACGTTCGACGTTCGATATGCCTCGAAGTGATTCATTCGATAGTTTTTAAATTGTGACTTTGTGACCATGTGGCTTAGAAACCTGAAACCTCTTTCAAACTATTTTATGGAAAAACCAAAGGCTGTGCAAAATGGGAATATCTCTATGAATAACTTAAAAGTGATTTGAGGTTTCTAAAACATTCAACAAAAAAAGCTACAGAATTTTGAAGATTTTAAATGTTTAGTAATAAAAATATATATTTGTAGGCTATTATTATGAATCAATGGCTGTGCAACATTTGGGGGTGCTCTCTGAACATCTGAAAGTGGTTCTACGTTTGTAAGCCACATGGTTAAAAAGCTATTAAAATAATTACTTTGAAGCATGTAATTAATTGATACTACCTAACCATTAGCAGACCGTTGTATACACAATTTTCTGCATCTGATAATCTTTGCTAGGACTCGAGATCTCCTTTAATTAAATGCTGACAAAGTCAAAACACTACCCCACTCTTCCGAGATCTCGAAATATCGCATTCTCATGTCAATTTACTATGTTCGATCAAATTGTCATCATATTATAGGATAGAAAGCCGTATTATTGAATTATTTTAAAAATTACATTAAAAATATATATTTTTAGTTAGACTGACAAACGATAAAAATGAATGGAAGGCTATAGAGATAGCTGAAATTATTGTGCAAACTTGTATGAAGAAATAATAACTGGGATTAGCGTAACGCGCATAACTTTTTAAAAATAGAAGTGTGCTCTACACATCATTGTGATTTTTGCGCCTTCTCATTATTTCCTGAATGACTAGATATTAAATGTGCTTTTATTAAATTGTTTAAAGAAAATATTGAATTCAATACTATAAAAAACAATGTGGAAGATAGAGCAGTATATTCATTTCATGTGAACATGGTACATATGTTTAACGTTGAAGTCTGATTTGGCTTCACACTAAGCCTTCCACAGCAGATCATTCTAGCATCTTTGTAAAACAGAATGTTTATATATGCAAATTAGCATTACTACACATAAATAGCCATGGGTATTGGGGGTACTTGTGTTTAATAACCATTTGTAGTAGAGGTACTGGGGAACTTGGGAGGCAGGGGTACTCAAGCTACAGGCTTGAGAAGATATTCACACTCACTTAGTCTCCCTTCTTCCCCACCTTGAAAGCTTGACTACAAGATTGCCAGGCCAATGCACTAGGCACATACTGTAGCAGTTAGTGCAACAAAACAATTACATCATAACGATAACATGAGTTTGTTAAGTTCACTGAGTTTATTTCAAATTAATTAAATTGAAAGTTAATTGAATTGAACTTTGTGAAAGGATAACGTCTATTCTCATACAGCCTTGTCTGAAACTTCAGTGTTTTACCTATCACTAATTTACAGAATAACTAAATATCCAAAGACTGAACCAGACATACAAGCTGTTTCTCACGACCAGGGACGTTTACGATCACCAGTTTGAGGGTTTACGGGGCAATGCCGGCCCAGTGGTCTCAGCTGCTGCACCCACTTCTGGGTAACACACACAAGCCTCAGTATTTGTAAGACTTACTCCCTAAATCACCAGCACGCCTCCAGACCAGACTCGCACGCAAGTGGCTTCTTCTGGGGATTTCCACAAGACAAGGAGACAGGACTCTGTTATTGTTCTATTTTAGTGATTATTGTCCAATCAGGGGTTTTCCTAGGTGTAGTCAATTTAATGTTTTATTGAATGCCTGTTAACATAGAATAATACATTGATTGAAAATTAAAAGAGCTTTGAAAGTCAATTAAATATTATCAGTATTTATTTAAATCACCATACAAAACATGTTGTGGTTTTGTAGCGAGAGTACACGTATTTAAAGAAATGTATATCTGTCTGTATATCTGTTATCTAAAACAAAATGTATAACACATACAAATTACATCAAGTTCTCCTCAAGAAGGTGTAATACTTTTATTAAAAATACTGACTAATTAAGTGGTCTACTGTTATATGATTTTTAGAAATTAAGCACTGTTCGATTTTAAATAATCTGGGTTTTCAAACACTATATAATAAATGATATAGGTCAGTAAATAAAAAAATAATAAGGCACTGACTATAAGATACATTTGTCACTTAAGTCATTCGGACAGATATGGCTAATATAGGTACAACAAGCAAGCCGTTTTAGGACACAAATAGCCCATGAAAAAGTTAGGCTACCTCGCTAAACGAGGCTATTAAAGTGCTGTCCATGGTACTGAAGACTTTAAACAAGCCTTGTAGTGGTTCGGACAGCATGAAACAACATTCAAGGCTAGCAAAATGTCAACATAGTTGTCACCTGTACAAACAAACACGTAACACCAACAAACAGATATATGTATAGATAAACCCATAGGTAACGAGAAACAAATCTGGCACAGTTGAACTGTCCGCATTCTGTGTGAATGGTGCTCTGAGACGCTGAACTGTGGGTCAATCGGATATTCACACAAATACAATGATTAATGTCGTGCACTTTAAGGAACCAACAAAAATAATAGAAAAACGCTTACATCGCTAATGTCTTCCTCAATATCTGAGGAATTGGCTGGAGAAATGTAATGTAATCAATGTTAGATAGAGCAATATATTTACGAGATTAACTTGATAACTAGCCTATACAATTCATTTTAAAATGTCAAAATGTGTGTAACAACTTTATATTTCCTCTTAAAATGTATAATTATCCGTATGTATTTATTTTTACAATAGCCAAATCCAAGTGACATTAACCTCAATCGTATTTAAATGATTGTGTCAACAAACTGTTATACTATGGTTCCCGTGTATTATATTATTTTGGATAAATACATTCTTAAATGGATCAAAATGGATTTGAAGTGGAATATGTAATTACTTAATATTAAATCCAAACGTTGTGGAGAGCATCTCCTCCTAGCGTGATTAGATGGAAACGCAGTCTCATTCATGTGTTGTAATTTAATGTGCACTGACAAAGAAATACCAATAATTGAGAAATATGTCACATTTAAAATATTTCTTATAGAATATAGAGGTTACAAATGTGTAAAAACAAAAAACATGTATAAAGTGTACTATACTCCAGTGTACGCGTCTTTTACACGTTAAAGACGGGTATTCACAGGAACATTGATAGGCTTAAATCCGTCTGTGTTTAAACTCACGGTCTATAGCAAGAATAAGAATACGAAAATGAATAAAAAACCATGGGCTTACAATTCATTTTAATGGATATGGAAATATTTATGGAAATTATTAGGAACATTTCGAATTTATTTTAATACCACCACATTTATTATGACCCAAATACTAGCTTACTTATTGGAAAAGATATACACCTGAAAAGGCAATGAGACTAGGTAACCAGAAATATATATTTATTTTCCTATGTAAATTTTCTATAATAATTCCAACAACTATTAAACATGAATACTAATAAACACCGTCATCAAAATATTATGACATGGTTATGATAGTTCTGTCTATAGTATGAAGTAGCCAAAATCATATAATCTTCTTTTGGCCTTTGGTTGTTTAGCTAACCATTCAAATCAATAGAAAAAGTACATCTTTGGTACAGTAAACTGTAAGAAAGTAAACCAAATACAATGATTTGGACATCCTCGATCATCGACCTATAGAAAAAACTATACGAAGTGTTGAGCTCATAGTGGTGATTGCATCCAGTCTACAGTTTCATCGAGGGAAGCAAGAAAACTTTGAACAGCAGAGAGTAGGTGCGCTGTGATGTGTGGATGAGAGGAGCGGAGGGAGGGAGGGAAAGTGTGTGTGTGTCTCTGTCTCTGTAGCGTGCAAGGGAGGGAGGGGAGCCCACACCCTGTACAAAGCACCAGACTCTGACGAGCTATGATGCTATTTGACACTTCTGTTTATTATAAGTAAATTATCCCGGGACAGCAGAAGGCTTTTCACATTTGGAGGTTGGAAGTTCTGGAACTGCTCGATGAAACACATTCAATTACTGAACATATTCTGGATTGGATTTCTGTCTATTTTCGTAAGTTCGGAAGAATTCATTCTTCAATTATTTTTGTAACCGCTATAAATAATACTTGTAACCGCTGTAAAGAGACAACATACTGTACAATTAGCGCGCATCTTGCATTACAATTAACACTTTAGAACCACAGGCTGATTGATCATAACATTTATTAGTAACCAATAGACCAATTAAAACACAGCTGTTTTTCTCTCGGGGAAAAACGAATTGACGGCAAGGTTGGACAGATCTGGCGCAGATTTGTGCTGTTATAATAGTTCCATCAGATGTTTCTCATTATAAGTAGGATTTTCTGTTATTATTCTTTCAGTACTAACTTATGTCTTTCTTTGTATAGGTTCAATAATGGCCCTGCAGGTTATATTTGAGGAGATGACCCAGCCATCGCCGCGGGGTATTTTATTGGCATCTTTGACTTTTCTCTTTGCCATGCACCTGTGGCGTAGGATCAAACGGACCTTGGACGTAAAAGGACCGCCTGGACCGTTCGCTTGGCCAATCATTGGGAACGCAATTGAGCTTGGCAAAACTCCTCACCTATATTTCACTCGCATGTCACGGAAATATGGGGATGTCTTTCAAATAAAACTCGGCTGCCGGGACGTTGTGGTGCTGAATGGCGACGCAATCAAGCAAGCATTAATCAAAAAGGGATTTGATTTTGCAGGCAGACCGGACTTTGCCTCTTTTAAATACATTGCCAATGGCAATAGCATGGCTTTTGGTACATTCAGCGAATGTTGGAAAATGCACCGAAAGGTGGCTCAATCTACTGTTCGAATGTTTTCCACCAGCAACATAAAAACCAAAAAAGCGTTTGAAAACCACGTTGTATGTGAAGTTAGGGAGCTGTTACACATTTTCCTAAGAAAAACGAAAGAGCATCAATATTTCCAGCCGAAGACATACTTGGTTGTATCAACCGCAAACATAATGACCGCAGTGTGCTTTGGAAAGAGGTATTCTTACGACGACGCAGAGTTCGCGCAGGTAGTGGGACGAAATGACCAATTTACCCAAACAGTTGGTGCTGGGAGCATGGTAGATGTGATGCCTTGGCTTCAGTATTTTCCTAACCCTATAAAAACTATTTTTGAAAACTTTAAAGACCTCAACAGCGAGTTCAGTAAATTCATCATTAATAAAGTTGTCGAGCATCGAAAGACCATTCAGTCAAGCACAATCCGGGATATGACAGATGCTTTCATCATGGCATTGGACCATGAACAGGACAGCTCGCCGATGATTTCGCCTGGCAAAGATTACGTGCCACCCACAATTGGAGACATATTTGGAGCAAGCCAAGATACATTGTCTACTGCACTCCAATGGATCATTCTGATACTTGTGAGGTAATGTATATTACTTAAAAAAACCACACATTAAATACAAGTCAACTTATGGTTTAGTTTTGTAAACAATTGCCTACGCTAGTTAAGAACGCATAGGCGTAGAGGGGAAGAATTCTGTGGGTAACGTGAAAAGTTAGGCTTAAGGTGGAGGAGAAAGCCATTTTTCCTGGGGTACATTACCCTAATGTAATACCATCTAAGAAAGAGAAACCAAACGAATGAGCAGTTCTGCGCTTTCATCGCTTTACAGAACGCTCTTGTGTTCAGCATTTCAGTAGAAGAAATAGGATGTTATGCAATAGTATTAAACAGCCGAAGCGCCCAGACAGGTATTGGCAGACTAACAAGAGTGGCTCCACAGTCCTGCCAAAAAACTCACGTCCGGACGAAAAAGTAATCTGAAAGGTAGACCACCAGGCTGTGTTTTGCCAGCAAGAAAATAGTAGGCATACTGCAGCTACAGTGGCGTCGGTAGTCCACGGCTTCGGGGGCTGTAGACCTGGGTCTCTTTGGTTTAGCTCCCGGGCTTTTTGATGTTCCATAAAAAAAATGTGTTTGCATTAAGACGGGTTTTACTTGCGAATGTTCTATCTACGTACTAAATGTATACCGATAGTGTGTACTGGCATCTCCCAAACATAATTTCTCACTTAAATATAGACAGAACTAAAGCATCAGTGAATGCAAGCATTTTTGAACTTCCCCTCTCCGTAATTCAGTGGTGCAGTACTGATAAGAAAACATAAAAAAATTAAGAAAATTGAAAACCTGTGCCAACAGCTGTGGTATGCCAACTACATACAATGAACTAATACAAAAAAAGATAGTTGTCACCATAACTATGTTGACAACTGTAACCATGACACAAAAACATTGCTCCAAGAACCTTCATGGTATATCAACTTCCTGCATCATTAGGCTACCATAATCCTTAGGCTACCACAAATTGTACTTATTGATCATTTCCTCAGACAGAGATCTATGGATGACCTTTATGCTCATCTCACTGTTCACATTTGACATTTCCCTAAAGGTTTCCTCAGATCCAGCTTCGTCTCCAGGAGGAGGTGGACAAAGTGGTTGACCGGAGACGCCTGCCCACAATCGAGGACCAGCCACAGTTATCTTATGTGATGGCGTTCATATACGAGGTGATGCGCTTCACCAGCTTCCTGCCACTCACCATCCCGCACAGCACCATCATCGACACCGACATCAATGGCTACACCATCCCTAAAGACACAGTCATCTTCATCAACCAATGGTCCAGTAATCACGACCCCACAAAGTGGACGCAACCGGAGACCTTTGACCCCCTACGTTTCCTTGACCACAATGGCTTGCTAAACAAGGACCGTGCGAGCAGCGTGCTAATCTTTTCATTGGGTAAGCGGCGTTGCATTGGAGAGGAGCTGTCTAAGATGCAAATGTTCCTATTTACATCATTGCTGGTGCACCAGGTCCACTTTAGTCCGGACCCGGACAAGCTGCTCCCCGTTGACTACACCTACGGACTGACCCTGAAGCCCAATAACTTTTACATTGCAGTAAATCTACGGGACAGCATTGATGTCCTGGAAGACGTTTGCCGAAAACCTCTCCATGGGTAGTCTCAAAGGAATTTGGGTGTTTCTCAATCAGAGAGAGAAAAGTGTCACTCTAAGCCTTAAAACGATGGTAAATGAAGATAGAAAAAATACAATGCTTATGTAAATTAATGATGTTCCACCTGGTATCTGCTCTCTACATTTATTTATCAAGAGAAAAGCCTGACAAATACCCATCTTATACATTTACTGTATACTTTCTTCATCAATAACTGTGACTATGGATCTTAAAAATTCTACTTTCATTGACTTTTTAAGATGAATTACTGTGGTGATGTTGGTTAATCTTGAACACTGACAGGACATACAGTAGCCTGCTCTGTTCTTTCACACACAGCCTGTTTGCCACTTCATTTACAGGGTTACTGACAAGTTGTTTCAGCCCTTTCACCTACGTCTGTTTCATCTCAGCAAATATCTTGTCTTCCTTTTATGTTCAAAATACATATATCTCCAAACAAAGTCCAAATGTTTTAGACCAAAAATTCCAATTGTATCACTATTATACACAAATACAGGGTATATGACAGCATTTAAAAGATAAGAAATTCAGAAGAGCAGCCATACCCTAAATTTCCTTAAACATACACATTGAAGTTTGAAAGCAAAATCAGGTAGTTACAAATGCTAATTTTCTTTAGTGTCAACAAGTTGAGTTAACTTATGAATTCAAGGCAATCAACTGCAACACAGATTCTTATTTCCTTAACCTTGGCAAATATGTTTTGACAATCCAAATTTGAATAGACCAGCAATCGTTATAACATATAATGTATGTGTGTCAGTTGCAGTATCATTTCCACTATTTCCACTATTTCCACTACATTTCCACTATTTTGGTAATAAACAACCAGGTGAGATGGTAATAACTTCAAAGAATTCAAGCGCCAAAATGTCTAAATTACTAAACTGACTGGTGGGACCAAATAAGAAGTCAATCTTCATACATAATAGTCTTTTAAACATGAGTTACTACTAGTGTAATCATACTTACATGTAGTTATGCAGGACTACTTCAATATATGGCCTCTTGAGACTGAATTACAACAAATGTGAAAGTATTACACCACCTGCACACTTTTTTTCAAGAACTTTGCTTGGGCAGTGTTTATCTGTAAAAAACAAATAAAAACAAGTCAGTATTTTCTGTGGCCTCATTAAGAATGCTAAACTAAAGCTGTCGTCCTGTGGCAAATTCTTCAAGGGATATTGCAGGATTTACCATTTCACTTACTTTTTTACTTTGGCTGCCTTTTTTCTTCTCCATGTATTCACACAGCTTCAATGATGTTTAGGTCGGGGTTCTGAGGACGTGAGTCTAATACTGTGAGTGTTCCACTGGCAGACTTCGGCCCAAATTTGTTGTTAATCAACTTTGTAGAATGTTTGGGGTCATTTTCATGCTAAAAGATCAGGATTATTTAAAGATAGACATTTATTTGAAAACTACAATTAAATGTACTTTGGTGCCAGATGGCACTGCCTAAAGCTAAGCAATCACTTCACTGGATTAAGTAATAACGTTTAAGTAATATCGATCAGATAACAGGCATTTCCACTGGGTTTTCTTGTCTTGCATCAACTTGCCGATTGAATTTATGACATTTATCTCACAAGATATCATTTACCTATTTGACCACACAAAAAGTATCACTACCTTTTTTATAGTAATGTTTATTTTAATCTATTCTAACTCTATATATGTTTTTTTTTTTGGAGCAAATAAACATTTAATGTTTATCAATCTGTTTTATTGTTAAAGTAATTGCCCAGTGCTTACATACTGTATATTTCTAACCCTATCCCTACCCTTATTAACTTATATTCTAAGTAAAAGCAAGTTACATAAACCTTTATGTGTTGATATGTTCTAGGAGTACCACAAACACATCCTTGTCTGGCCATGCTTTATACTGATAATGAAGACAATACTGCTGATTTCCCAGATCCTCCACTAGGCCACTGATTGGCAAACATTTTCTCAGAGGTACTGTTGATGCCATATTGTTTCTTACAATTCAAATTTGACATTTAAAAGGTACATTCAACATATTTACAGAGCCTATTCATATAAAATATGATTGGCAAACATTTTCTCAGAGGTTCTGTTGATGCCATATTGTTTCTTACAATTCAAATTTGACATTGAAAAGGTAAATTCAACATAGTTACACAGCCTATTCATATAAAATATGATTGATTAGACAACATGAACAAATATTTTCAGAATAATCCAGGCAGAAATGGGTTACAAGAAATCATATTAATGGGCAGTAACTTTAACCTAATGTTGGTCCAGGCCAAGACTAAATGTGCAATCTTTGATATTGTTGCCATTTTGTCTCTGAAATGCTGTACCTACAGATTCACTGAACTTAATTTATAGTTTAGTGTGGCAAAGTGTGTTATATTTTGGTGCTTTCTTTCAAGTTTGTATTATGTTCTACTGTTCAGAAACTCAAAACTCCAATAGGCTGCTTAGCAAATGTCATTTACGTACACCATTTCATTTAATTTATACACTGATTTATTCTCCTGTATGTTGTATAATGTTAAGAACATAATCATAGACATACTATATTTTATTATATTGTATAGATTGAAATTATGACATTAAGTGGATAAGAGTTATATGTGATATGGAAAAGTAGTAATAAATTAAATCACTTGTTTCTTGTTTGATTCCTAACGATTGTTTTTAAGAAACAGATATGACTGGCAGGAAAAATTAGTTGAATTTTGTTTATATTCACACATGCCTCAGAAAAATATATATATTGTATCTACCGGATTTTGTGCAGGCCCTCAAAATAAAAATATTATGGTTTTACAATGTTTTATCGATCTCTATCAAAATACTCCGTATTCGATCAGCAAGAAGCTTCAATCCGAACAAGCAGGGTGGATTATGTCACAAATTCATGTGACACAGAATAGAATAATCAAAGAAAAAGTTTTGCCTCAGATGTAATTGTAAAGGATAGCAGAAACAAAAATGGTAGATGTAGTATTTATTTTTATCAGCCTACGCTGTGATTTGTCCTGGTCAGTAGCATTCCATTTAGGAACACAAATACTCCACCACCTGAGGAATGTTCTGCATGATCTCAGAATATTATTATTGTATGGTTTCTGTTATGGATGTATATCTGATTTGATGTATTAATTGATCATACACTGTATAAGTCTAGTTTAGTGTTGTATTCAACTGACAACAGCTGTCTCTGATTGGGGAGCCCTGAACTGCAGCATAGAGGTGCCTAGAGGCACCTCTACACGGCACATCCTGGCTGTGAGCCCGAGGCACAAAAGATGGCCAGGGACCCCTAGCCAGGACGTGACAGTTAGTGACACATATCTGTATGTTGAGTCCTGTGACCCTTTGAACATCTGTTAAGGGGGCCATTCTATTGTGACACTTCAAAATTGATTGAATTCATGTTTTCCCTCACAGCACATCACCAGGCCAATACCATCCCTACAGTGAAACTTGGTGGTGGCAGCATCATGTTGTGGGGGTGTTTTGCACAGACACACCCCATCCAACCTGAGAGGTCTTGCAAAGTACAATGGGAGAAACAAAAATAGGTGTGCCAAGCATGTAGCCTCAAACTCAAAAAGACTTGAGGATGTAATTGCTGCCAAAGGTGCTTCAACAAAGTATTGAGCAAACGCTGTCAATACTTGTACTTTATATTTTTGTTCTTGATTTTTCTATTAAAAATCAAAAAAATTATTTGAATCCATTTTGGAATAAGGCTGTAACGTAACAAAATGTTGATAAAGTGAAGCGCTGTGAATACTTTCTGGATGTGCTGTATATTGAGTCCGATATTAGAGTTTTAAGTTATTTGGAAAGCAAAACCAACAAACCATATTTCAACAGCCACAAGTTTTCAACCTGCACTCAAATGAAATCATGTATAATATTTGAGTGTTGTTTTAGTAATAAATATAATTATACAACCATTTTGTTTTTTTAACACCATCTCCACCAAAAAACAACAGAAATACTGCTGTTAGCCAAATCAAATGGGCATGTCAGTCAGATCTGACATATTGTTGCCTATATCTGAAAGAAGCTCATTGAAGTCTCTAAGAACCATAAAGTAAAATCAAGGGACGCTAATACTATTTTCAGTAGTATGACACTCTTTTCTTCAGTAAAGTGTTTGAGCACAGGGGTTGTAAAGGCTTTATTGAATACATTTTATAAATACAACAGACTTCTTCCAAAGCAGAATAAAATGTTCCTATGTTTGCTTTTCTTTTCTGCAATGTCGTAAACTAACATATGAGCTAGCAGCTTGAAGACTGTGTTGCACCACACTAACCACGCCTTCAACAAGAGTATTCGAGGTGGATTCTGGAAAGTGTAACGCTAGGAGCAAGTGCTCTATTAAAACTCTTTTGTAAACACATTTTGGGACCGTTGCAAACCCAATGCATTTATGTTTTTATGTTTTTTTTGGTAAGAAGGGAAACCCGGAGTAGGTAGTGGGCACCCAGTGTGGAGTTCTGGATTTACATATCACCTTTTAGTAACATACCCGCAAAAACTATCCAAGTGTATTTTGATAGCTCATGCTTGGCTTTGCTTTCAGACAGCTATCCTTTCCTCGGAAACCAAACTATGAGGGCTATCTTGGTTATAACTCCAAATGTAAGTCACTGGATAAGAGTGTATGCTAAATGACAAATGTGTAAAATTATAATGTTGGTTATGTGTTAATTGTGTCTAAACTTCTCTATTGAATACAGCAGTTAAAAACAAAAACAACAGTAATACTGGTAGTGACATAGTGATTCATGTGATAAAAAAAAACTAAATTCCAAAACAAAGAATGTGCACCTCAAGGCAAGACAATTGTCTTTTATGTTGTGAGCAAGATGACCCAATCCTTTATAGCGTGAGTAATGACAGTGTGGTTGTGAGTAACTGTATTACAATATCCCAGTAGCCAAAAAGACTGAAAGGCATGTCTGTGATGGCCCAATCATAAAATCTCCACCAGCAGTATGCACATTACCACAGGTTTTCCAGATTACTTTCCAGATCAACAATGTGATTGCTAAGAAATTTTACTCACCTACCAATGTCAATAAACCACTCATGTCACTTAAATCTGCATGGCATTTTAGGATCATGTGAGAAGTATGTTATGAATGATTATAGTGAATGCAGCAGAGTTCAGGGTCTGTTCAATTTATATTTAGAAAGTAAAATGATTTAACAACTTCAAATCTTTGCCATATTGTTAATGACATTATCTATAAATGGTACAAACCAAAAGTTCAGAGACAACCTCAGGGGTATTTCTTTATTGTTAGTATTTTCCACATCGTAGAATAATAGCAAAATCTATGAAATAACACATGTGGATTTATGTAGTAACCAAAGAAAAAGTTTAAAAAATATCAAAATAAATGTTGTCAAGTAGCCACCCTTTGACTTTCTCTGAACTAACTTCACCTGGAATTTCAAAAGTGGAATTTTCAATGGAATACATACATATACAGTAGGTGAACATAGACCTAGTTTCCAGCTACAATAATCATGTAATATTTATGACTACACTGTATTTCTAGTACATCTGATGTTATTTTAATGGCCGAAAAATGTATTTACTTTAAAAAAAAAAAAAAGAACATTTTAAGTGAAGTATTACATACATATTCAAATTTAATTCCCCATTTTGCAGCACTGCTTCGTCAGGGCAGTGTACTCTGTAATTTGTGCCTGCTCCAGATGTCCAGGCAATAGACAAGCAGAGATTTGGAAAATACCTGAAAAAGTTCAAAAAGCCCCAGTCTGGGATAACATGCTGTCTTTTCTGTTAGACAGTAAAACGGTATGAATCAGGCTCTCTCTGACCCTGATACCTGTAATTAAACTTGTTAGGACAGTTTCTCCTTCTGACGAACCATCATCAATTAGAATTTACCTCAACAAACGTTATGTTAAAATACATAAGTGCTTACAAAAAGGAGCTTCACAGAGCAACTTTCATCATTACTGCCATTATGTGCAGTACTTACTGAAAATGTTGACATAAGAAATATTGTTACCGATAAATCAAACAAATCACTTAATCACTACTGCCATGAACAGGCTATTCCATAAAATCTTCAAAGGTCATTAACTATATTTGAAATAACATTTTTGGAAGTACAAAACATGTGTAACGGCAGGAAAGTGCAGATTTCTTTGCTGAAACGTACATAATATTTACAGAGCATAACATTTGCTAAACTCTCTTAGTATCTTGGGCTCAGGGAAAACTAGCCATGAGACCAGAGTAAATAAATGGATGACAAAACAGTAAGAAATTGCCAAATCCCAAATACTTTTTAAACATTCTGGGTTTTACTGTGGACATGTATTGCAACAACAATCTCCCTCTCACAGACATGCATGCACTCACACACTCAAACACAGAATATTTGTGGCACATACAATATCCTGATTGCACATATTTATTGACTTGAAGTTCCATTGATCAGTACAGAATAGTAGTTTCTAGAGCCATTCATTTTCATTTCTGTATATAGGACTTTCTTAATGTCTATAGCATATTTTATCTACCACATTTCATTGACATTTTCAAGCGTAATTTATTTTACTTTGCACATTCGTGCAACCATAGATGAAACATGAACATACATTCATATTGCGGTAATATAGAAACATTTTAAATCTGTAAAAAAAAGTCTAAATTATACAGTAAGTCTAAATTATACAGTAAGTAAACATTACAATGAACACATCATATAGACCATGTGTTCTCCTTAATCTTTAAAACTAATAACAAATTAACAAAATAATTTCATAAGAATATCAGGACATCAACTCTATTAACCTTCATTTACACTCTTTGATGATGCCCATTGCACATGGCTATAAGGTCTAATTACACATTAAACTATAACTCACAAATGTCCTCTAGCTAGCCGGAATGTGATAAGCAGCACCATGACCTTGCGTAAATGTGAAGAATCCATAAAAAATGCATAATCCTATTTGTTTCCATTTCTACTCCTTTACCTTGTGATCAGGAACCTGTCCATATACAATAACAGAAACACAACATCTGGCTGCCTACAGCAGCAGAGCTATGCTCTTGACCCAGAATTAGCAGCCCTATTCCCTATCCATTTCTCTATGTTGGACAAGACCATCTATTACCATTAAGTTAATTTACTGGTCAAATATTGTGTACTTTACATGGAAAAGGGTGGCATAATACAGTGGCTCTGTGTTACATTTATTTTGATTTAATTTTATCAGGAGTGCTACTGATTAACACAAAGCAGTCCATAATGCCAAATAAATAAATAAACTCCACAAATTGTTCTAAATTCATTACAAGGTCTATGGCCATTTCAAAAGAGTAACAACGTTCTATGGTGATGTTGTGAGCAGAGTGCAAACAAATGTAAAGACTTATTAAAGCACTACATTGCAATTGTCAAGGACCTACTCTTTTTGTATTGGTCACATCATTGAACAGTTCCCACAAAATCTATGTTCATTTGGTATCCAAACGTCTCATTTCAGAGTGCATATAACCCCAGAACATTTAAAATGGTTATACACAAATTCTCCATTGTAATGCTGTTAGTAAGGTATCAACTTGATGGCAGCTGGCTGCTGTGTGGAACAAGTCGTACATTTGTAATTCTCATAGCCAGTTCAGCCAGAAAACCCAAGTGGTAATTGGCCCACAATGCATCAGCTTACATCGGATTGCTCCTATTACAATATCAGATTTTATACCGGCCAATTTAATTGTCAGGTTACTCTGATATGCTGATGGTCGCAAAGCCGCCCACCATCGGGTGTCCTTTATGGTTGGATCAGTACTGCGTACTTTGCACATGGTATATGGAGATTGCTATTAATAATATTACAGTGATGTTATGGTTAGTCATCTTGTATACAAGATCATGTGATTGTCAAATGTTACCCCAGGAAAGCAGAACATAATGCCAAGACGGTGAATGTACATTGCTGTTCATATGTTCTTCAATAAATGGTTAAACTAATGGGTGGAATTTTCTGTCTGAACCCTCGGTTACCTACAGTGGGGAGGACAAGTATTTGATACACTGCCAATTTTGCAGGTTTTCCTACTTACAAAGCATATAGAGGTCTGTCTTTTTAACATAGGTACACTTCAACTGTGAGAGACGGAATCAAAAAAAAAATCCAGAAAGTCACATTGTATGATTTTTGAGTAATTAATTTGCATTTTATTGCATGACATAAGTATTTGATCACCTACCAACTAGAAAGAATTCCAGCTCTCACAGACCTGGTTTTCTTTAAGAAGCCCCCCTGTTCTCCACTCATTACCTGTAGAATAGACACCTGTCAACACACTCAATCAAACAGACTCCAACCTCTCCACAATGGCCAAGACCAGAGAGCTGTGTAAGGACATCAGGGATATAATTGTAGAACTGCACAAGGCTGGGATGGGCTACAGGACAATAGGCAAGCAGCTTGGTGAGAAGGCAACAACTGTTGGTGCAATTATTAGAAAATGGAAGAACTTCAAAATGACGGTCCATCACCCTCGGCCTGGGGCTCCATGCAAGATCTCACCTTGTGGGGCATCAATGATCATGAGGACGGTGAGGGATCAGCCCAGAACTACACGGCAGGATCTGGTCAATGACCTGAAGAGAGCTGGGACCACAGTCTCAAAGAAAACCATTAGTAACACACTATGCTGTCATGGATTAGCCAGCGCATGTCCAGGCCCGTCTGAGGTTTGCCAATGACCATCTGGATGATCCAGAGGAGGAATGGGAAAAGGTCATGTGGTCTGATAAGACAAAAATAGAGCTTTTTGGTCTAAACTCCACTCGCAGTGTTTGGAGGAAGAAGAAGGATGAGTACAAGAACACCATCCCAACTGTGAAGCATGGAGGTGGAAACATCATTCTTTGGGGATACTTTTCTGCAAAGGGGACAGGACGACTGCACCACATTGAGGGGAGGATGGATGGGGCCATGCATCGCAAGATCTTGGCCAACAACCTCCTTTCCTCAGTAAGAGCATTGAAGATGGGTCGTGGCTGGGTCTTCCAGCATGACAACGTCCCGAAAACACACAGCCAGGGCAACTAAGGAGTGGCTCCGTAAGAAGCATCTCATAGTGCTGGAGTGGCCAAGCCAGTCTCCAGACCTGAACCCAATAGAAAATCTTTAAAGGGAGCTGAAGGTCCGTATTGCCCAGCGATAGCCCCGAAACCTTAAGGATCTGTAAGGTCTGTATGGAGGAGTGGACTAAAATCCCTGCTGCAGTGTGGGCAAACCTGGTCAAGAACTACAGGAAATGATCTCTGTAATAGCAAACAAAGTTTTCTGTACCAAATATTAATATTAAGGTACAGCTTTTCTGATGTATCAAATACTTATGTCATGCAATACAATGCAAATGAATTGTTTAAAAATCATACAATGTGATTTTCTGGATTTTTTTTTTAGATTCTGTCTCTCACAGTTGAAAAATGACAGACCTCTACATGCTTTGTAAGTAGGAAAACCTGCAAAATCAGCAGTGTATCAAATACTTGTTCTCCCCACTGTATCAGCATTCCTTGCAAAACATAGGAAAAAGTATCTTACTACTTCAGTATTTAGGGTTAAGGTTATTATCAGTTAATGTTAAGGGGACCTAAAAGGTGACCTTTTGGCACTGGAGCAACATTTTTTGTAGAGTGACAAATTGTTCTTGCTTTTTAGTGTAATTTTGTCACAATACCAACATACTAATAATATGATGCCACAACATGTACCGTTATACTTGGTGCCAGTACAGTGGTTAGGCCACTAGGATACCCATTTACATTTTTAGTCAGTTCTGTGCCTGTGTTGCACAAAAACGTCCTACTGTACTTTATAACAGTATAGGCTACGGCAAACAAATACAGATGTTCTCAAATTTGGCAGCATTAGAATCCCAACAACCTACATTTTGATGTGGCAAATAGAAAACTTTATAAAAACATTGTTTCGTTTTCAGTCCAAGCACAGAATTTCACAAACACCAAGAAAATGAACTTGAGTTAATTAGACCGAAGTAGATTGACTGAATCACATTACATAAAATTAGCACACATTTGGTCAGGTGCTGGGTGCGTGCAAAGCCTTTACCTCTGGCCTGTGTTGTGGGTTCAGGTGAAATGCTAATATATATATATATATATATATGGCGTCTCTCTTGGACTAGGGATGAGATTAGATAATGCACGTCAGTAATATAACTAATTGTAGTTACCCATGCCCTCTGATATGCATCTGGCATCAGACTATTAACTCAGTTATGCCTGTTTATGTTTATAGAGGCAGTGTGTTTCCAATTAATTGTACATTGGAAACAGTTGACATTGCAAAATGACTTTTTATGAACGATATTGAGAAAGTACACATTTTGATAATCAAGTACTTTGAGCACGTTGTACGTGTCCTGTGGGAAACACTGTGCTTACTTCAACAACAGCCTGGGCGCTTCACTAAAGTGGCCCTCATGGGAGAGTGGCAAAAAGAAAGCCACTATTGAAAAACATACTAAAATAACCTAATATCTCAGCTTAAGCTTGCCAGAAAGCATGTGGGAGTCTTTGAGAACAAGAGAGGCATTCCAGTTCTGATGAATGAAAAATATGCACAAGCCTGATACCGCACATCCTCCTGAGAACACCACCACTTCCATGAAGCATGGGGTGGCAGCATTATTCTATGGGGATACTTCTTTGTGTCAAGAACAGGAAAGCCTGTGAAGATAGAGGACAAAATGCATGTGGCAAAAAACAGAGAAATCCTATGAGAAAATCTGCTGAAATCTGTAAGATCCCTGGCATTTGGAAAAAGATTAATCTTCCGGGCAGGACAATGACCCAAACATACAGCTAAAGCCACACTGAAGTGGCTTCAAAACATAAAGGACTGTATTGGCCCAGTCAAATCTCAGTCCAATTGAGAAGAGGTGGAAAGAGTCGATAACTGCTGTTCACCAAAGGTCCCCATCATACTTGCTATTTTGCTAGAAAAAACTGCCACAAATATGATGGCCAAAGCTGGTAGAGGGTTAAACAAAAATGGTTACTGGCTGTAATTGCCACCAAAGGTGCCACTACCAAACATCTACTGAATGGGGCGAATACAATATTTTTCCGGATGGCATTTGATTTTGATTTAGAACACATCGTAGATGTAATTTTTCTCTTTGACATTATGCAATTATCTGTGGGAAAAACTCCTAAATAAATACTTTTTATATCATGTTGTTACATAAAACAGGGTAAAGTCCAATGGGGGTGATAACTTTTGAGAGCCACTGTAGATGTATATCATTGTGGAGGGTGAAAAGAGTAAAAGGTCACTCGGTGGTCACAGTATGAGACATCGTTGTAAATGGTTGTTATTGTGACCTGAATGCACCCAAGGCAGGCAAAACAAAAACAGGACATGAATAGTGGAAGGGAAGAATCCCACCTATGAATCACCTTCATGAAACAACAGGTCTTTATAAGATATGAGACTGTCAAAAGAAGCGTTTTAAAGTTCCACTTGTTTGTGCACTTTTTAGACTAGCTAGACTACATCAGGGGGTAAGGAATTAGCTAGGATTAACCATTGATACAGTATGGGTTGATACAGGAGATCAATCACCAACATCATGGTTAGTCCAATTAATAAAATATATATATAATTGTTTTCTATTTACAGTATTGCCTGGTCCCCTAAAACTGTGTCAAAGTGAGTTTGTAAATAATATATATGCCACCGGGACCAAGACCATTGATTGACTTACATCAAGCATGTTAATGAAGAATACAATTGTATTGTTGGTGTGTGCCTGCTTGTTGATAGGTTTAGCTGTCACTTTTACTGTAAAACCATTCAGTAAACGGATGTCAAAACATGTATGTGAAAAAGTTGTTCTCAAAAGAAACCTTGCCTAGAAGGCACAGCCAATCCATTCATCTCCAATTTCAGTAAGTATCTGCGTGGGTCAGGTATTTCTGACTGTCGATGCTTCCATTAAAAGTACAATCCCAACAGTAATGAAGAAAAAAGATTGGCTCCATTCCACAATGTCCTTAATAAACACTTAGGGTAGGAACAAGGGAGTCCAGTTCATTTTGGGCCTCCTCATCCTTGGACAGCAAGAGGAAAGAGAAAGAGATCTATATTAGAACTATATTAGAACCAAAACAATAATACATGCAAGAAAATGTTAATTTATGAGATCTAGAACAATCCAGTTTAATACAGTCAGCACCCACTTCTTTGGAAACCGTTTCCATGGAAGAAGCAGCGTCGCACATCTTCCTGGCCTGACCTTTCTGTCCCAGGTCTCTGTAGCACTGACCAATTAAAAACACATTGTCATCATAACTGGTGCACATAAATAGTATGTTGATTACTGGATAAAGATAATTCAATTAATGTAACAACATAAGCATTCAGACTTACCTTGGCTAAAAACACATAATTTAATTTTGAGTACTTAGGGCGGATCTCCTCCACCTGCAAAATAATGAAAATAGAAATAGTATTATAGTACAATAGTATAGTATTTTCTGATAAACAAAATTTTCTTGACATGACATTTAAACTTGAGCCATAACTATGGCAAACACATTCAGGACAAATAGTTTTTGTCATAACCACAAAATAAAAACTAACTTTCTCTGCCCACAAAAACAAAGTGACACTGGTTAAGCCACTTCAAGACCTTAATGTGCTTCTTCTTGAGATACCTTGAGGACCTTAATGTGCTTCTTCTGTTGCCTTGGAAGTGTCATTGGGTCTTTGTCATGCTGGAATACCCATCCACGACCCATTTTTAATGCCCAGGCTGAGGGAGGGAGGTTCCCACCCTAAATATATTGGTACATGGACCCCATCCATTGTCCCTTTGATATGGTGAAGTTGTCTTATCCCCTCAGTAGACAAACACCCCTAAAGCATAATGTTTCCACCTCCATGTTTGATGGTAGGGATGGTGTTCTTGGTCATAGGCAGCATTCCGCCTGCAAACATGGCGAGTTGAGTTGATGCCAAAGAGCTACATTTTGTTCTCACAAGACCACATATTTTCACCCAGTTCTCCTCTGAATCATTTAGATGTTCATTGGCCAACCGACGGGCCTGTACATGTGCTTTCATGAGCAGGGGGACCTTGCGGGCGCTGCAGGATTTCAGTCCTTCACAGCAAAGTGTGTTACCAATTGTTTTCTTGGTGACTATGCTCCCAGTTGCCTTCAGACCATTGACAAGATCATCCCATGTAGTTCTGGGCTGATTCCTCAGCCTTCTCATGCTCATTGAAACTCCACGAGGTGAGATCGTGCATGGAGCCCCAGACCGAGGGAGATTGACAGTTATTTTGTGTTTCTTACATTTGCGATTAATCGCACCAACTGTGGTAAACTTCTCACCAAGCTGCTTGGCGATGGTCTTGTAGCCCATTCCAGCCCTGTGTAGGTCTACAATCTTGTCCCTGAAAACCATGGACAAGCAACACCTCTGAAAATACAAGTCATAAAATACTTGAGGTTTACATGCAGTGGGGCAAAAAAGTATTTAGTCAGCCACCAATTGTGCACGTTCTCCCACTGAAAAAGATGAGAGAGGCCTGTAATTTCCATCACAGGTACACTTCAACTATGACAGACAAAATGAGAAAAAAAATCCAGTACATTTGGATCTCCTGATCCGTTTAAACTTAGGAGAACATGAGGTCTTGGAAATCCTCAGACCCATTGTCAGAACTTGCAGTGGACCCAGGTTTCCTCCTTGTGCAGGACAATGCCGAGCTTCACAAGGATTAATCAGAAAAGGACTGGTCACCACTCCAGGCCAGGTTTAAGCCCATTTTAGGGATTTTCTCCTGTGCATCAACATTGCTTGCTCTTTGGGGTATCAGCCTCGGTGTTGTGAAAAAGCACTATGTGACAACTGCTGATGGAAAAAAAGGGCTTTACAAATACATTTGACTGACTGATTGATGTACTATCAGACCACTTTGGAGAACGACATGCGTCAGATTTTTGAAAAAGCTACACAATTTCTCATACAAATATGTGCTATGTCGCAATAACAGAATTTACACTGTGCATTGAATGGCATACTTCAACCCGCGGGGAAGGGGGTAACCTATACCTTTTTGCCCAGGGACCCACAGACAGTGATGGGCAAAGATGAATCAAAATGTATTAAAAAACATATTTATTTTGTATCAAAATAAACTACAAAATACAGCAACCACACCATGCATAAAAATAAACTACTATATATATTTTTTTTAAAACAACTAAAAATGCTTTTACAAGGGAGCATAAAATCACTTTGCAACCTATTTGATCTACCCCTTCACCAGTACACTCAGTCAGTTGATTAAGTAGACAGTGTATGATAGCAACAGTTTTTTCTGCCTAATAAGTCATGCAATAAATCTGACATACAGGCATGGTCAAAATTATTGGTAACCCGGGATAAAAAAGATGGCATGGATAACCTAACTTTGTTGCACAAAAGGCCACTTCAGAATACTCCGTCTTTCACTGTAGGTATAGTTTCTTTTCTTTGAAAGCTTAATTTTGTCGTCTCTGAACATGGTCTGACTTGCCAAAAAGCTTCAGTTGTGATTCACCTGTCCAAAAGACATTCTCCCAGAAGGATGGTGGCTTGTCAATGCGCATTTTAGCTAATTCTTTTTTAAAAGTTTTTCTTTCAAAAGTGTCCTCCTTCCATGGAGCCCATTTTTGCTCAAAAAGTTACAGATGGTGTGTTCTGACATACCTACACCTTGGAATTCATCTTGTATCTCTTTTGCAGTAATCCTTGGTTATTTCTTGCACTATCCTTCTTTTCAATCTGGGGTTGATTTTCCAGAGTTTCCTTGCAGCTGCGCCCAGGGAGGTTGGCTTCAGTTCCATAGACCTTGAACTTTTTAATAATATTCGTGACTGTTGTCATAGGTACATCAAGCTGCTAGGGGATGGTCTTATAGTCTTTACCATGATTGTCTTTAATTTTTTTGTTTTGATCCATGATCAGTGGGGTACACACAATGATACCAAACAGCACAGTGACTAATGTTCTCAATTTAAATAAGATGAATGACTGATACAAGATTGGATACATGTGGAGATGGAGATCGTAGGGGTCTCAAGTATAATCCAGTCTTGAGACCTGATTTTATGAGTTACTTATCAAAAACTAAGGTAATTCAATTAGATGTGGTCTATAGACAAACATAAGAGCATGTTGTTCTTTAAAATAAAACACAGTGGTGAGGTCTGTAACTAGCACTCGTCAAAAAATTAAGTGTGAAATGATAAGTAGCATCCAGAGGTTTAGATATAAGATGGTATTCCCATAATCTAAAACTGAGATAAAACCATCTTACAAAATGTTTTCTGTTTGTGGAGGACAAACATGTCCTCTTTCTAGAGAGGAATACTAGCTTGATCTTTATCCTTTCACAGAGTTCATCAAAATGTATTTTAAAAGACAGTCTATCATCCAGCCATAACCCTAAGTATCAATGTAGGGACATTATAAATCAAGAGCCATCTAAGCATGTGAGTGCAAGTGTATTTTTAGCCAGCTTTTATGACCTGTTAACAATCATAACATTTACTTTCTTTGCTTTTAAAACCAGTTTAAATTCTAACAAAGACCCTTATAGTATCTGCCTGGTCAGCTGTTGAAACAATAGAGCACATAACAGTATCATCAGCACTTCCTTTGCCATCACCAATATTGTTTATGTATAGAGAATGTACAGTGGGGCAAAAAAGTATTTAGTCAGCCACCAATTGTGCAAGTTCTCCCACTATAAAAGATGAGAGGCTTGTAATTTTCATCATATGTACACTTCAACTATGACAGACAAAATGAGGAAAAAAAACAATCCAGAAAATCACATTGTAGGATTTTTTATGAATTTAATTGCAAATGATGGTGGAAAAAAGGTACTTGGTCAATAAAAAAAGTTTATCTCAATACTTTGTTGTATACCCTTTAATGGCAATGACAGAGGTCAAAGTTTTCTGTAAGTCTTCACAAGGTTGTCACACACTGTTATTTTTGGGTATTTTGGCCCATTCCTCCATGTAGATCTCCTCTAGAGCAGTGATGTTTTGGGGCTGTTGCTGGGCAACTCCCTCCAAATATTTTCTATGGGGTTGAGATCTGGAGACTCCAGGACCCTGAAATGCTTCTTACGAAGCCACTACTTCGTTGCCCGGGCGGTGTTTGGGATCATTGTCATGCTGAAAGACGGTTTCATCTTCAATGCCCTAGCTGATGGAAGGAGGTTTTTACTCAAAATCTCACGATACATGGCCCCATTCATTCTGTCCTTTACACGGAGCAGTCGTCCTGGTCCCTTTGCAGAAAAACAGCCCCAAAGCATGATGTTTCCACCCCCATGCTTCACAGTAGGTATGGTGTTCTTTGGATGCAACTCAGCATTCTTTGTCCTCCAAACACGACGAGTTGAGTTTTTACCAAAAAGTTCTATTTTGGTTTCATCTGACCATATGACATTCTCCCAATCTTCTTCTGGATCA
>JACXGK010001398.1:0-45901 GCA_016801125.1 Novumbra hubbsi | reverse complement strand
TCCTGGCGGCATAGTGTGTTACTGATGTTAGGCTTTGGTCCCAGCTCTCTGAAGGTCATTCACTAGGTCCTCATGTGGTTCTGGGATTTTTGCTCACCGTTCTTGTGATCATTTTGACCCCACGGGGTGAGATCTTGCGTGGAGCCCCAGATCGAGGGAGATTATCAGTGGTCTTGTATGTCTTCCATTTCCTAATAATTGCTCCCACAGTTAATTTCTTCACACCAAGCTGCTTAGCTATTGCAGATTCAGTCTTCCCAGCCTGGTGCAAGTCTACAATTTTGTTTCTGGTGTCCTTTGACAGCTCTTTGGTCTTGGCCATAGTGGAGTTTGGAGTGTGACTGTTTGAGGTTGTGGACAGGTGTTTTTTATACTGATAACAAGTTCAAACAGGTGCCATTAATACAGGTAACAAGTAGAGGACAGAGGAGCCTCTTTAAGGAGAAGTTACAGGTCTGTGAGAGCCAGAAATCTTGCTTGTTTGTAGGTGACCAAATGCTTATTTTCCACCATAATTTGCTGATAAATTAATTAAAAATCCTACAATGTGATTTTCTGGATTTTTTTTTCTCATTTTGTCTGTCATAGTTGAAGTGTACCTGTGATGGAAATTACAGGCCTCTCTTATCTTTTTCAGTGGGAGAACTTGCACAATTGGTGGCTGACAAAATATTTTTTGGCCCCACTGTACCAATAATAGAACCTTGCAGGACCGTTTTAACCAACTTTAGTGGCCCAGGCAACCGGTCTTAACCCACAGTTTCACTTGGTCTACAGTGTCAAAAGCTTTAGACAGATCTGCAAAGATGGCAGCACAGAACTTACTATTGTCTAGAGCAGTGGTCACCAAACCTTTGAAGTCCATTTTTTCATAAAAAACGATCTACCATCGCAAAAAACACTAGAAATATAAAATGTCATCTTTACATGTATTTTCATATTTAGAAAAACATATCCAAGAACGCATTCTTTCAGAAACAGAAATATTCAGAACATTACTCTGTACCTCTGCGCATCATCAAAGTAATAATAATAATAATAAACGTATTATTATTATATAGCTTCTCAAATATGCTGGGACCACTGAACTTTTCAGTATTGAGGAGAACGCGAAAAGAGTTGTGCAGGGAGCCCATTCCAAACGTAGCTTGAATACACTTGGTGATCTACTAGAAGTGGCTTGAAGCTCCACATGTTGACTTCAATTTGTAACCACTGGTCTAGAGCATTAGTGATATCATTTACAACACACACTGGCAGTAGTGGAAGTGTTCAGGTATGAATCTAGATAGATTGCTAGAAAGAATGTTGTGAACAGGTTCAAAAGAGCGTATTTCTCTATTTACCAATGAATCTAGAGCAGATACAGGAGCTCAGGATGGGCATTAAACTCCTGCTAGCGATAAAAGTGCATTATGAC
Organism: Novumbra hubbsi; assembly: GCA_016801125.1. Taxonomy (NCBI): domain Eukaryota; kingdom Metazoa; phylum Chordata; class Actinopteri; order Esociformes; family Umbridae; genus Novumbra; species Novumbra hubbsi. The sequence goes on along the minus strand of JACXGK010001398.1, from coordinate 44,481 downwards.
CATGAATCACACTCCGAAATAAGCATACTGTTTCAGGATAGAGTTTGAGATGGACACAGTGATACTATGTCTGCTCCGTAGATTTTGTACTCTGCTAATAGAACATCTGAAAGTCTGGGACAGACACAGTGAGCCAGTATTTAGATACAATCAATATGTCAGCAAGTAGCTCAATGAAATCTAACTTTCGGACCAGGCATCTAGCATTCAAATAAATAATTCCAAGGCCATTGTCGCGTTAGCTCATATGAGGTGTAGTACTCAAGATAATATTAGATAAGCAATGCTTCCTTGTGTAGCTACTGAAAGGCCTGAGGTGTATAGAAACTAGATTACTTCTAACAATACCTCTCTGCCTGTGCGAGGAGGTAGCAACACAGTAATTTGACAATAGACTACCAAAAGGACCATCAAAAGTATAATCCATCAAAGCAACGCAATTAGAGATATTTAAGACTGGGGGAGAAGAATAGCCTGATGGAGAAGCTTTATTTACATGAAATCATATTTCCGTAAAGTAATCCATGGTTCCCGAGGCAGAGCAGAGGGAGTGGAGCTGACCGAGTGTTTGCGTATAGCTTTCAGCAGTGTCCAGGGCTCTCCTAGCTGGATTTAAGTGTGTCACACTTAAGTGGCAAAGTCAGCTGCAGTGCGCCTTCATGACAGCTGTGATGCCATGCCAAGTGGCTTCGTTCACACTCAAAAGAGTCAATTCATTGAGAGAGAACACCTGCGGAAAACCTGAAAGTGGCCTTCAACAAAAAGGAGAACAGACAACAGTCAGCGCAAAGGCAAACAGATTATATTTTTACGGGGCGTGGCAAGACCTGTTTGATTATGGTAACACGCACCACGACTCTCTAGCAAAACTTAACTTGAATTAAAACTACATGAATGTACTGCTGCTACGGAGGTGTTACTTAATAAAAAACGTACACATATGCATGGAAAAGAGTTATGCAAATTAACAGCCTGTCCATACAATACAGAAAATAATGTTGGAGTACATTTTAAAGTTTCCCTGCCCAGGAATGTCCAAATGCTAGGCAATTGCACAATCATTCTTTAAAACTGAGTGATTGGTATACCTAAAACAGCTTCCTATATACTGAAATAGTGTGAGTCATCATCCCCATAAAAGCAGCTCTTTTGGTTCATATGCCTTTAATTTCTTCCAACTTTTAGATCAATTTTAAATAAGGGCTGTTTCATGTGGGCTTACACCACCTCGTCATTTGAATCTAAATACTAAATACTTTTAGGACAAGTTGACTTTTATAAAACATGTCTGAAAATAAGCAACTGAATATTTTTTTTTACAGCTAGTTGAATCACATGTATAAATTAATGTTTAAAAAAAAACCATTACAATATTATTAACCTATTTACTTATTTCCTTGATCATTCTATTCGGTATATACTTATTTTTATTTTTATTTATTTCCCGTAGCATTTATTTGTATTTATTTATTTATGTATTTCCTTGTCCTTAAGCAAATGAGTGAGCTGTCAATCAAAGTATGTTACAGCGTCATCTTACTTCAGTTGGTTGATTGGTATCTTAATTAATCAATCCACAATTCAAATGGCGCAGAGCAGATAGCCACTTATAATATATAACCTTATTGGCCTTATCTGATTTTTATAGCAATTTCAAATGTTTATTAATTAGTCTATACTTCAGGTGGTTAGTTATGTTAGATTAAAGCATAATTAGTGTAGAATCTTTGCTATGTTGAAAATGTCATCTTAGTCTAAGACAGGGGTGGGCAAACTACAGCCCGAGGGCCAAATGCGGCCCACAAGGCTGTTCCATCCGGCCCGCGGAAGGTAATAAAAATGTTTTGGGGGATATTAAAAAACAACCTCACCAGTCCATTCTTATACACCTTAGTCAGAATTAAAACTATATACACATTATAAGGGATCTACTGTACATATGCACTGTATGTTTTAACTTTTGCCCTTTTCTGGCCTGCAAATCATTTAGGATTAACAAATTACAAAAATCAATGTGGCCCTCCATTTCATTTCAAAATCCGTAATGTGGCCCCCGAGCAAAAAAGTTTGCCCTCTCCTTGTCTAATAGCTAAGCCTAATGAGTTAGGACACCGTGTAAAATGTAAAAAAAAACAGAATGGAATGACTAACAAATCATTTAAACACTGTATCCAATTAAAAATAGTACAAAGACAAATGTAGAAACTGAGACATTTTATTGTTCCTTGAATATATAAGCCCTCCTTGAATTTGATGTCCGTAATAGGTTTTTTAGCATTACACAACTAGAAAAGTTGTGAAATCAACTGGCAACAAGTCAGTAATATGATTGGGTATTAAAATATCATTACAGAGAGGATGGGTCTGTCAGAAGTGAGGATGGAGAGAGGTTCAAATAATGCAAATAATGTGCGGGCAAATAAGGCAAACGTTTCTCCACATAGAAATACAAAGAGCTTGGGGATTTCATTATTCATCTTTCAAATATTCAGAGAACCCAGAGAAATCTCTGCATGCAAAAGACAAGACTAAAAAAACAATACTGGATGGCTGTGATCTTTGGGCCCTCAAACAGCACTCATTAAAAACTGATAATTCTATAGTGGAAATCAGTGCATGGGCTCAGGAACCCTTCCAAAAACAATTGTTTGTGAACAAAGTATGTGGCTGCATCCACAGATGCAAGTTAAAACTCATGCAAAAAAGAAACCATGTATAAAAAAGATCCAGAACCGCCGACTGAGGCAAAGTGCAAAACAGTCCAGTGGTCTGACGAATGAAATTATTTTTAGCAATTATTGACGCCCCTGGACTAAAAAAGAGACAGACTATTCGGCTTGTTATCAGTGCACAGTTTGAAAGCCAGCATACGTGATGGTATTAGGGTCCCTAGGTACACATGGCATAGGTGACTTGCACATGTGTGAAGGCACCATTAACGCTGAACAATATCTACAGGTTTTAGTGCAATAAATGCTTCCATCCTGACTTGGCTTTTAGGTTAGCCCTTGTTTATTACAGCAAGACAATGCAATACCACATTCTGTACGACACAATGGGTCCACAGTAAAAGAGTCACCCATTGAAAACATTTTGAGCATTATGAAACAAACAAAAACGACAAAGGATACCCTTCACTGTTAGGCAGCTAAAATCAGGCAAGAATGGGAATACATCACTTTCTAAACTACAGCAATTAGTCTCCTCAGTTCCCAAATACTTTCAGAGTACTGTTAAAAGAAGACGTGATGCAACACAGTGGTGATGCCTCTGTCCCAATTTTATTTTATGTCCCAATAAATATGTTGCTGGTTTAAAATTAAAAAAGAAAATGTATTTTTCCCAAAACAACAACATTCATCAGTTTCATTATTTGATATGTTGACTTTGATGTCTACTATACACAACTATAAATAGGGAATATATATACTATATAAATGATGTGCACATCACTGCATTGAGTTATTTGTGCTTTGCGCAGCATCCTAATGTTTTTGGAAAAAGGGCTATAGTTTAAAGGTTATCCTGGTACTGAGCATTTATTTTTTAATCACATTTATGATTAAAAACTTAAAAGGCTGAAATTGAATTCTCAACATAAAAGCCGATGCATCTTATACTAGACTGATGCATAGATATAATACAGAATTTAGAATTCAATTATTAAATGAAAGCAATCCCAGATAACAATGAGTAATTGGTAGACTGGCAGCCTTCAAAGAAAATACACTGTTAGCCGAGAGGAGTTATAGGAAAACATATTTGAAATATTTTAGGTATACATTTATTTATTTATGTATTTTTGTAATTTTGGCAGCTCTTGTCATGTATTTGAAGCAATTCTAAAATGCCTAAGGGAATACATGAATGATGAAATGTTATAACATTCGATGTCAAATAACATTTCCTATTGAATCTGCACCGAAAAACACTTCCACTAATTACAGAAAATCTGTTTTGGCAAATTATGGGTTTGGGCAATAATGATGAGATTAAATTATTAGAATTCAACATGAAACTTGCTTGCACACACAAATGCAGAGCAGGCTAACCAAAGCAAAATAACTATAGCAATAAAATAAAAAACACAAATGAAAATCTGTCTAGGTGCCACTTAAAACCTTGTCTCAACCTTTTGCTCAAACAAGGAGAACACTAATAGGTTGTGGGTAGCCGGAAGTGCTTACTGAAGCTAGTCTTTACCAGAGGTCTTACAGAGGGGAGCAACAAGTTACAACAGAGACCACTAAAACCAAACTGATGGATGAGATAGCAGACGTGAGAAAGAGGCACGCAGCACGATTTTATTTTACTCTATATTAACATGGGAAATATAGAAACACAGATGAAGTCGTATCCCGTGCATCTACTTAAACCAACATGTACTATCAAACACTTAAATTCTACACTGTAAATCCATAGAAGTTTAGAGAACAACAATACCTTCAGAAAGTTCTTCAGAGCGTCATGGATTGTGGCACTTGGCGGCTCTCCAAACAATGTAGCAGCGATTTTCCTCTCAATCCACGACAACTGAGCCACCTGAACAGAAACGATCAAAGAACCTCTAATGATTAAAATTTAAACAACACGTTGTGAACCCATTCGCGCTACTGTGGAAAACCAGCAGAAGTGGCATTTTAACCGAAGTGAGTCATGAGAAAAATTTGAAAATGAATAAATCTCTACTGTTGCAAAAGCGCTGATTCTCAAAATGGAGAATGTAGAGGCAGTTTGGAAACCACACACACACAATAGGAATGGGCCCATCAATCTTAAAAATAAGTAAATTAGGTGTAATATTGCCTTGGGATCATTAAGGCCTCTTTCAAAGTACTGCCGTTGCCTAAATGTAAACAATGGATAATTGTTTAACATGAGCACAGAGCATGGCCCCTCACAGAAATAGCCAATGTTCACACAGATACCAACACATACAATGCCTATAAAAAGTATACACCCCCCCTTAGATGTTTACCCTTTTATTGCTTTTATACAAGAAGTCATGGTCAATATAATTTGGCTTTTTTGACAGGAATTTGCCAAAACAATGTCTTTAATATCTAAGTGAAAACAGATTTGTACTAAATAATATAAATTAATAAAAAATATACAATGGGAAGAACAAGTATTTGTTGCACTGCCGATTTTGCAGGTTTTCCCACTTACAAAGAATGTAGAGGTCTGTCATTTTTATCATAGGTACACTTCAACTGTCCAGAAAATCCTATTGTATGATTTATGAGTAATTAATTTGCATTTTATTGCATGACATAAGTATTTGAAGTTCAAGATGAAGGTCAATCATCCTCGTTCTGGAGCTCCATGCAAGATCTCACCCCGTGGGGCATCAATGATCATGAGGAAGTTGAGGGAGCAGCCCAGAACTACACGGCAGTACCTGGTCAATGACCTGAAGAGAGCTGGGACCACAGTCTCAAAGAAAAACATTATTAACACACCATGCCGTCATGGATTAAAATCCTGCAGCGCACGCAAGGTCCCCCTGCTCAAGCCAGCGCATGTCCAGGCCCGCCTGAAGTTTGCCAATGACCATCTGGATAATCCAGAGGAGGAATGGGAGAAGGTCATGTGGTCTGATGAGACAAAAATAGAGCTTTTTGTTCTAAACTACACTCACCGTGTTTGGAGGAAGAAGAAGGATGAGTACAACTCCAAGAACACCATCTCAACCGTGAAGCATGGAGGTGGAAACATCATTCTTTGGGGATGCTTTTCTGCAAAGGGGACAGGACGACTGCACCGCATTGAGGGGAGGATAGATGGGGCCATGTATCGCAAGATCTTGGCCAACAACCTCCTTTCCTCAGTAAGAGCATTGAAGATGGGTCGTGGCTGGGTCTTCCAGCATGACAACGACCCAAAACACACAGCCAGGACAACTAAGGAGTGACTCTGTAACAAGCATTTCAAGGTCCTGGAGTGGCCTAGCCAGTCTACAGACCTGAACCCAATAGAACATCTTTGGAGGGAGCTGAAAGTCTGTATAGCCCAGCGACAGCCCCGAAACCTGAAGGATCTGGAAACAAAGGTTTCTGTACCAAATATTAAGTTCTGCATTTCTGATGTATCAAATACTTATGGCATGCAATAAAATGCTAATTAATTACTTAAAAATCATACAATGTGATTTTCTAGATTTTTGTTTTAGATTCTGTCTCTCACAGTTGAAGTGTACCTACGATATACGATAAAAATTACAGACCTCTACATGCTTTGTAAGTAGGAAAACCTGCAAAATCAGCAATGTATCAAATACTTTTTCTCCCCACTGTATATATGTCTTACTGTGTGCCCGAGTCCCCCAGAAGTTTAGTATGCCTCAACAAAAAGGGAAAACATCCAAGGGGGGTGAGTACTTTTTATAGGCATTGTAAAAGGCTATCTGGGAGGCGTCATTGAGCTCATGTCTGGTTAACCACCACCATTGTTCTCTAACCTGTTGATTACTTTTCAACGAGTGTATTCTTCACTATGTTGTTCAATTAGGTGTGTGTGTTTGTTTGTGTGTGTAACATACAGCATAGCACCAGCGACCCAGCAGGTAATACGACAGAGGATCCTGTGGTTTCAGTTCGATGGCCTTATCCAGATGATCCTGAAAGCAAAGGGGAAGAGACCGGCAAGGACACAGTGTCAACGTTCATTTGTTACACCACACATTTTTTCTTTGACCTGATTCACCTCGCTTTAACTACCACAACAATTTTACAAACATCTCTCTCATGCGGATGTCCCACAATCTCCCATTTGTCATGCAATCATCCCCCTCCACCCCACCCCTTCAAACTCCAAATCAGTAACCCTCTTGCCCCTCACCTGTCAGGGCATTGAAGGTAAACAGAGTTTGGGAAGCAGCTGACAGGTGAGATAAATGCTACGTGCGGTTACCCCAGTCTCCACCGTTATGCAACCCATGCAGCTGGGTGTTCGTGAGCAGCGTGATCTGAATAGCCCACATGCAAAAAGCCTAGCACCTGTATAGCAGTCAGCGTATAGATGCAGTGTTCACAGCTGAGTGCACCGGACAAGAGGGTTGCCAGATTTCATTTACAAAATACTGCATAAACCACCCACCTACTCCTTAAAGAAACAGCACAAAGCGCTATTTTTACTATACAGCCCTATCCGTAAATCAACCGGTTCGAGACCATTTTTGTCTGCACACAAAATAGCCCAATTCGCAGGAAACCGGCCCATTTAGAAACACTGCCAGACAACCTCGAAAGAACATCTAACTTGCCTAAATGGAACAGAGGGGGATTATTTGGTCCGTCAACTTGTGGTTGAATGACAGCGAGGACCATTACTACACAAGCTTGGAATTAACACTGACTAAAAGAGACTACTGAAGAGTAGTACTAAGAGTAAGAGTAGTACTACTGAGAGGGGAGACTGACTGTTCCTGAAAAGAATCTGCCCCACTATCAACTTAGTTTCCCCTCTCAAATTATTACAAAATCCTATAATTGGAGTGCCTGCCAGGTGTAGGTTAGGTCTCACACGCTAAAACTAAATAAACACTTGAATTGGTAACCACATCAAGATATAGCTCTGGGTATAGAGTTGGCTGTCCAAAAATCGCTTACTTTGAAGATGTAGCCATTTTTAATCCTGTTTTGCACAGTCTCGTACTCTGTCATGATCCCACATATTATGGCAAACCTGGAAAGACAGACAGAAAAAATTGTTTGACGGTGATGGTTGGGCAACACATGTAGCTTTGTCATGCTTTTTGAAGTGGAGAAAGACAAACACAAAGAAGAAAGGTAGAGAGAGTTTTAAACAAGCCCTTTCAGTTTAGTCCAGTGAAATGCAAACCGATTTGTCGAAGAACATTAAGACAACGCCGTTGGCTTACGTTTAAGCGTCTCCCTTAACTCATAGCTGCGTCTCCTCTAAAAACTGAGCATTGGGTCGAACCCGAGTTGGAATAGTTATGTTCATTTTATGCTCAGTGAATTTGTCTGATTTTACCATGAAATACTGCAGATCCAGGAGATGCTAAGCCCGGAGATTCCAACCAAATTTAAGCTATCGGACCAGCTCCTCATTAAACAACACGAGGAACAGCTTTATTGCTGAAAACACACTGAGGTGGAGTGTGGACCACCCTCAAACATTACTTTGGACGACATATTGCAATAATATTTCAGCAATACAGCTTAAGTCAGCTGTATTTACAAAAGCTATGTATGTTTTCCTCTATAGCTTGTCAATTACTGTCTTTTTAAACAGTGAGACAATATGTTTGGGCCCTAATACCAAGGGAACACTGGGGACAATGCTAAATACAACAGACAGTGGAGGACGAGTTATTTTATGGTATATATACAGTCGTCTGTTGCTGTGGGTTTGGAGGGGATAAGAATGAGGTGATCAAAATTCTTTCATCCAAAGGACTTTAATCCCGCTGGTACTCAGTGTCAAACAGAACAGGACACAAAGCAACAATAGGATTGGGGTAAAAAGTTCATCTGACTGTAAAAAGGGTGGATGGAGGTGGGGGTGATGCAGATGTTAGATGCGGATATGCATGTGTGTCTGCGTTTGTCTCTGTGTTGTCTGGTCTGTTTTGGCAGGCTATGATAAAGGGGGAGCCTCTCTCTTGCCAGATTTTCATCAGATGAAATGAGACTGAATGCATAGTGTACTACTCCAGAGGGTGGGCCAATTGCTGATGATAATATTCTGTTGCCTGATTAGGAGGAACCTACAAGTAGAAATGCATGGAGGAATGGGACGGGTTTGTCTAGCTCATGGTTCAGTGCGTTCAAAGTTCAGGGCTCACATTTTGGTTCAGTAAAAAGAAAAAAAAAATGAATTTGCGAAAGATTTGTTAACCAAATCTAAACATTGTAATACGTGGAAAATAAATGCATTATATTGCACTTAATATTATCCAAATGTTTTCTAAGAAAAATAAAAACACAGAACTTTGACAGATTTTGGCGCATGTTCCTTGTAGCGGCCACGTAATAGGAAACAGTCTCATTGCAAATTGTCAGTCTTTTTGACAACCCTTTCATTGGTTTCTGTCTTTGATAGAGAATATATTTCTTTTACCAGAAGCACTTGCTGGAAATTTAGATGACGCATGACCTTTTGCAGGGTATTCCAAGATGACTACGACAATCTGCTAAGTGAAAAAAATCAAGTGGCTCAACTAAAAAACAAATTAGATTGATAGGTCCCATTCTGGTCAGGTCACATTCCACTGACCAGATAACCCAACTGTAGTAGCAATCCTGCTCTAGGCAGGACTTTTTGGGATGGATGTCTTTGTAGCAATATGCACTTTGGTCGTTAAATTCCACTTGAGCCAAGATTCTATCTGCATCATTCCGTACACTGTTCTCCAAAGAAAATGTTAGAATGCATGCTGATAAGTTTCAGCACATCATGCACCACTAACCGGCTAGCTATGATGTTGGAAAAATTCATAAGACAGTGGACGAATGATAACTGCTTTGTTTTTATTTCTATTATCATATGAATGACACATATTGGGTTTTGCCAGCTGTGGGACGTTTTAAAACAGGCCAAACAGGACCAGAGTTTTAATGTATTTTTTTATTTTATTTGTAAATGTTTGTTGCGGTCTCTATGACCAGTATAATCCTACTTACGCTTAACTTTTTAAATCATTGCTTCGGACTCATATATGCAAGTGTGTACCCGATAAGCGAAAGATAACATTCATAGGCAATACATTATAATCTAACAGTTAGAAGGGGGACGGTGTAACTGGGTCGGTCATCCGTTCACATGTGTCACAGCTAAGTTATCTGGCGCTACAATGCACTTTTTTACAAAACTCAGGTGAATAATTCGTCTTAATGTTGAAAACTAGCACATTCAAAATGTTGATTGGCACATTCAAAGAGTCCAGTAACACGTGTGCTGGCATTGATGTATACATAACATTCGCTGACCGTGCCAGGCTTTGGCACAACTCAATTGTCGAAACAGCTCACAATAAGTCTCATGCTTTTGTAAAGTTTACATAAACGATTTGTGAAGTACTACATTGAGGACTTGTGGGAGTGTGGGGCGTGTCGGGCCACAGTGGCCTGATTACTGTAGGTCTGGGCCTTTACCCCGCTAGGAAGGCAGCGAGAGAGTGCACGGTGGACGACTGACATCGAATAGAGAGCACTGTCATCACCAGGTCATTGCTCAAGGTTATTCCAATACACATCTTCCTAGAAATTCCCCAGAACACTGGCCAAAGACAAAAGGACTAAGTCTCAGCTAGTTGACAGAAGCAGCAGATTAATTTCAACCCTCAGATTCAAACAGAGTGCTCATTGAAAGGGGGGGGGGACCAGCAGGCAGACAGCACCTGCAGGCTCAAAGTAAATGGCACAACAGGAGGTGAATGAACTGTTATTCATGGGCAACCTGTTTCGGTATGTGAGAGTGAATGTTCTAGTGTTCTCACGGCAACAGAACAACTGGTTAGTGTTTTTGAAAAAGGGGAACTTTGGACACATTGATTGTATTCTTACACAGTGTTTGGAACCATAAACTATAATTAACAGGTGTAAACTAACACCTGCAGAAGGAAACATTTTGAGTCCAAGGAAAGGCAGGAAACAGCATTGGTTTAGAGAGCGAGTGTTTAAGAATGAGAAAGCAGAATGCCTTGCCCCAGAAATGCCACTGCAACAGAGGCATGTGTTCAATTTAAAGTTATGCTCCAGAGGTCAAACGAGTCCTCATCTGACAGGCCCATAGCTTTGTTTAAACAGAGCTTTAATCCACAGGCATTTGTTCTTGATGGAGGCCCTAATATTCAGGGATTTACCAAAGTTAATTTGAAACATGAGGATAAAGGAAAAGACACCTCTAAACAAAGCCCAGGGTGCCAGAATGTAATACTCGACATTCTGTTAGACTGCTGAAGTGATCCGTGCACAGAGCACACACACTCCTATGCATATGCAGTAATAAAGGCAAAACCCAGAGCACCCATACCGTTCTGAAGACATAGTTGTGGTTGAATCAAAGACCATGCCTGCCACAAAGAGGGCGAGCGATGTAGCAGGACCTGGGAAGAATGTAGTCTGTGTAGAGGTGAAGGTGGCACGTTCATATGCTCATAGGTGTTCAAAAGAAAAGATTGTGACAGCAGTGCTGTGGAGGGACTGATGGCATCCAAGTTAGTAACACTGACCAGTTAAAGTGGATCCCTTCAAAACTTCAAAAGTATTCTTCATCCCACTCTCCTGGGAAAGGCACAGTGGTGCTTGAGTTTTGTTGACTGAGAAGTGCTGCTGTCGCACCGAGGAGGGTCTACAAAAATTGTCCAGTATGTGTCAATTCCTACCACATTTCATCAAATTTACATGTAACATTGCAGTCAGGAGACAGAACACAGGGGGAATGAAGGACTTTTAATAAAATAACTAAGATGTAACAAAAAACAAACATAAGAACAAGACATGGTTTAACAGCATTTACAAAAGGAACAGAATACCGATAATGACTGATAAGGTACATGAGGGGAAAAATGAACTTAAACGGAGACAGTGGCCAGCGTGCACAGTAATGAAAATGAACAGGTCAGTGCTCCAAATGAGGGAGTGAGGGTATTGGATCTCACTGGCAAGCCAGATGTGCCAGTATGTGACTAAACAAGCTTTTTACTTTCATTGCTAAATGAGGTATGAACGTGTTTATACATAGGGAGTATGAACATAAACAACATTTAATACCTCCAGCCCAAAATGGGAAGTTGTTTTACTTTTTACCTCAGTGTTGGAGTGACTTTTGGCCAAACATCTAGACAGATTTGCTCATGGGTTTTCAGATTAGTTGGACAACGCTCATAGGACTGCAATTTCCACTTCACTTCACTGGTTTTAGAGATTTGGAGACCCGAGAAAGAGACTGCTTGACACTATTATTTACTTTATTGTCCAAACAAATCTATACCGGCAACCTTCTATCGTGTTGAATGTATGTGTCACTTCCAAAGACAATGGCATTGCTGCCCCTTTTGGTAAATCAATTAGTTTAAATTATTTGAAGGGTAAATACTGCCTTGAAAGCTATGACTACAATAAAAGTGTCATTTGAATGACGGCCAATTTGAGAACATTTCCTACAAAGTTGCATACAAAATCCCTAATTCTGTTCTATGATAGGCAGAACTCAAATATTGCTATCCCCTGCTACGCCCACCGGACAAGCCCCATTTTTAAAACCCTGTAATGTCATCTTCGATTACTGTTGTTTGTGTGTCAGCGTGCATGAGTTTCCATAGGAACCTTTAGTACCGGGAATTGTCCTGTCCTACTATGCAGTCAGCAGTTCAATCATAAAGGGGACATTTCTGAAAGCTTTCTATTCAAGATCTCTAGTCTTGGCAGAGGTCCAAATACACTAGAAGCTTCAACTGATAGTGTATTATATTGCCTTGGTCAAGCGCTATTGTGTCTCTCTCAACATTTAATAAATGAAAGCAATGGAAGAATGTGTAATATAAACTGATAATTTTGCTCTTTACTTTGAAAAAACATTTATATAAACTCAATCATTTGTGATTTGATTTAGAGATATAATGTATTGATGTTGATGAAGAATTGTGGCCATTGTTGGTGGTGATCTACTTCACCAAGGAGCATAACAATTTCCAAAACGTCCCAACACCAGGTGTAAAGGGTATGGAAGAGCAGAATGCCCGGGGTTTTCCGCAAATAAATATTTTTGAAATAGAGCAACAGGTTTATGTAATTGTGTGGCTATTGCGCAATTGGAACATTTTTCAGTGCTTGGAAATGAAACTGCCAACAAATCACATGCAACAATGTTTTAATAACTAGACAGCCAACTTTGCTGGAAACAAAGTTGTTGTTAAGCAAATTTAGTTCTTAAATAAAGCACCAGGCAAAAGCATCATGAAAACACAAGCAAACATTAAGTAATTTAAACATTTTAAATTGTATTTAGAAAATCACATGCAGATATTACATTTTGGTTAGTACTTGTCAAAAATACCATATTTGGCACCTTCCAAAGCAATTACAATTTACTCTCAAAATTAATCGGTCAACTCTCCTCGAAATTATTAACTTTTTCAAATAATGTTCGGACTATGGTTCGTTAGCATCTAAAGCAGCATTGCTCAGCCCTACACAAAGAGGAGTAACATTATTAGGTTATTTGAATCTTTGGCAATACCGTACCTTTTCTGTTTAACTAAATTAAACCAACATATTTTATGACTGATTTATTATTAAAACTGTGTTATTTTTTCTTTCTTCCATTTTCACATATAGCCTTAGCCTCTAACAACAACCATCCAAGAACGCAATTATTTTTTGAAACACTGCAGTGTCTTGAGTACATAAAGGTAAATGCATTTACTCTTTGAATTTTTCACGTTTTGTTGCATTACAAAGGGTGACTGAAGCTGATTTTATTTTTGCCAACAATGGCCAATGTGCTTAAAACAAAGTAAATACCAACAAGATTTTGTGGAGGGTTGGTGATGGTGATGGTAAATACCAAATGTGAATCCACATGAAGCAAAAAGCTGCACTATAAAAACAATGCTTAAGGGTAACGGTTGCCAACACCGCATTGTGGTTCAAGGTGTATGGTTAGACTTCGAAAACGGTTAAAGCACATCTCACGTAATTTGAACTTGCAAGCATTTGGGGTCAAAGTTGTTGGCCACCATCCCTGCCCCATGATGTGTTTACCTGACCACAACTGACCAGCAAAATCTTACTTCAATTAAAACTAAGTGTACTGCTGCCCATAGCGTCTGCAAATACTTGAAAAATATGCATTTAAGCATATATAACTGTACAAACATTGTACCATACACAAATCCAATCGGTGTCTGCCCTGCTTGGATACATGTTTCAGCAGCAATTAAAACTTTGGTTGGGTAAGTCTTGAAAAGCTTTCCACATCAAGATTGTGCAATGGTCTCCTATTATTCTTTTTTTACTCCTATACTCCCATTATTATTTCCAAAACTAGGTGCTATAGGAGTATTAGGTATCATGAATAGACAGGAATTTTAAAGTAATGTAATTGAGTTTTTAAACAACTTAAAATCAAAATTGTCACATGGCCACATAGTCAAAGCAATATGACTTGTAAATTATGTAGAGTGAATGACTATGATACTAATAAAATTATCTTGCAGCTACTAATTGGACTTCCGAAAAAAGAAAACTAGCTGATATTTTCAAACGACGTCCTCCCAAATTTGAATGCTGTCTAAATAACTTGAGGTATAAGATCGCTTTCATTGAAGGTAGTTTTTGGACAATGTATGTTCAAGGCAGGAGAGCGGGTGCTTGGGTGAGATATTTGTTGATTCGTTTAAATGCAATATCTATTTCGGTATTTTCAGTAAGTGAAAACAAAAGAAGATACCATATAACAAATGAAAAGGCACATACAAAAATAATGGCTAGGTGCAATGAAAAAAGGCCATTGTTTTTATGCTGGTTGTATTAAGCAATGAATGCATTGACGTGTATGCTCTTTTTTTTAAGATAAATTTTACTCCTATTCATTTTTTTTATATTCTAAAAACACAAATATGGAGGTGAGGGGATATTACATGTAGATTACCAATATATTACATTCAGGTGACAACACATTTCTGTAGTTACTGGAATTTCTGGTAGTTAATTGCATTCACCTGGTGCCTAGATCTAAATCAATGCATAAGTAAAGGGTTACAATAAAAAACAGCAATGTTCTGGGTTCTGAGGCATGGAGTTGAGACCCACTGCTCTAGTGGATATGTATATGCTAAAAGGCCCAGTAGTTCAAGCGTTAACCCTAATTGGTCCTGCAACTCATTCAGCATCTGATAACTTCATCTTCATCAACTTCTTAATCCATTTCACACAATGACTACATCATGCTTACAACTCTTTAAACTCATTGAATACACTGTACAACACTACACCGATAATATGAACTGTAAGGTACCGAACAACATTACCGGTGAACATCCAGATTACTGTATATATTACTGTATAACAAATAATTAAATATGCTTTTTAAGTTACCGGAAAATGTGTTGATTCGAAAAGGGCATTGTTGGAAATGCAGTGTGTAAAGTCTGTTTTCAAACTTCACAGTATCAGGAGATATCAGTATCACAGAACTTTTAATTGAGTACAGTCCCCTTTAGCTCTCTTCCATTCAGGAGTTCGGTTATAATAAACACCAGAGGTGGGACAGCTATTCAGATTAGGAATGCAGCACTTGGACCTCAACAAAATATACAAGATCTATGCTGTTACTTAATACTCCTTAGAACACAACTTAAAAGAAAGGGGAGTTTTCTCTCGTCATCAAAATGGTATACTCTTTAGACTCAAACACTGATGAGAGCATGAGAAAGGCTATGGAGCCAAGTCCGCTATAGAATGTCTTATGCTACCCCTGCGGTTGTGATTTATTATTCATGCGTGGTTGTGATATTACTCATGTTGGAGGTATGCAGCTTATTGCAGGGATTTCGAAGTCAATGACAAGTCAAATTGAAAGACACAAAAAGAGGTTTTCAAGCACTTTCTTATCATTTTCAGATGAGCCTTTCACTCAACATAATACAATACATGTATCTGGTTTTGTTCCCATATTGAAATATGAAGGAACAGTAAATAGATGAGAAATTAATCAACTACTGTGCAATTCCACATGTATCCCCATCAATTATGAATAGAGCGAGCCCATTTCAGTTGTAGATACTCTCAAATTGAGAAAAAAAACTAATAAAGTGGTTTTGGAAGTATTATGGTAAAGGTAATGTTGGGTGGAAAGAACCGACAGCATTCAATGACAATATTATTTGTGAGATATTATTTGTGAGATAATAAGTACCCATAAATAATGATTTATGCCACTAAGAGACAGCCTGTTAGGCAAGCATGAATACTGGGGCATTAGAGAGGAGAAAACCATCATGTCTGACATACAAGAGAAGGAGGCTAGTTGAGTCTGAGCTTCAGATCATTTTCTTTTACAGTACATGTAACAGCCCAACAGAAACAAAATAGCTACTTTATAGTTAACAGTATTGCCATGACTGTCTTTCAACTCTTTTCAATTGAGCACTCTAATATTTGTTTAGCTTTTTGGTGAAATTACACTTAAACCAGTGGTTCATTTAGTGATTTTACAAAAAACAAAAAACGTTCCCTTGTTTTCTGCAGGGGTGGCAGAAGAATTTAAAAAAGGAACACAGACAATTTCTATATGAATATAGAATATATTTGTTAAGTTTAGCACAAACTCAAATTCCTGTGTCCAAATGATCGTACAAAAGTGTGATTCTTACTGTCTTTTCATAACGCATCACTATAATATAAACAATAAACAGACAGGCCCACTTTCGGTTAAAGAAATCCTCCACTAAAACTGTAGCTTACATTTGAGTAATCTTATCTGAAAATCAAGAGCAGTTTACATTCACATAAATGTAGTATTTGTCACTGCTAAATAAACACTGCGTTGACATTTCCAGAAAATGTCTTATATTCAAGAGATTCCAGTACCCAGATTTCTGAATACGATAATACAGCCTTCATCGATAATTTCTTTAAGCACTCCGTACACACACTGCTAATGGGGGCAGGATGCATCAGACCAGGTCCCTGTTTTCATTTCCTGTATGAGATATATAATATCCATCTCATTTACCAGTAATGTGAGTGTTCATATAAATCCTCAGTAAGCTAACTACATTTACTGGTGTTGAACGTGTATCCATACCTCTTAGGGACTGGGAGTTGACGGGCACCACACAATACAATGTTATTACATTACTTAGGCACTCATTAACCACAAGATACATGATATATATGTTTTTAGGATACAAAGAAGGACATGGGCGCAAAATGAGGCCATAGCAAGGATAAGAGACTGAAAATGGAATGATATGGTTTTTTTTGGTGGCTTGTGCTTTCTTGGAGATAATCACATCCTAATAGAATTGTTGAAGCAAAACAAAACATATGGAAATGTACTCATATAACTGCCAAGATGTGTAATACGTAAGCTCTCTCTCACAAACACACACACACAATCAACCTGTCATCTCTACCAATGTAAACTGAGTCAAATTCTCCAAAGCGGTTTCTTTTAAATCAACCGAGTGATGATTGATATTGTCCTAAAAGTGTTACCTGGCAGGGATTGTGATTCACTCTAAAACCTGATACTTGTGAGGACACGGATCTTGTCATGCACTGCAACCTAACGAGGCCTGATTCACTAATTTAGCTGCAGGGCAACTCCGTCACTCAGCTCAAACCATAAGCTTCTGATCCGCAGTCCTGATGCAACAGCTGTTTCTCAGCTATTTTATCAACTGAAAAGGGCATAACGATGTCCAACATGACCTAATATTTTCAGTCATGAACCAACTGACTTGTGGTTGAATATTGTGCCGGGGTTAGCAATGCACATTATTAAATCATCAACCAAAGCATAGTCTTAGAAAAAAGGTAAGATTAAAGTTAACAAACAGCACAATTTAATTTATTCATCAAAGACAGTTGTGCAAGACCCAATTCCCCAAGTAAAAAAAAGAATTGCCACCTTAGACTCACAAACTGGTTAGGACACTTCTAGCAGCAATCACAGCAACCAAACACTTCCTGCAGTTATTGACCACTCTCACAGTGATTTAAACTTTCCTCAAATGTATGTTTTCAAGAAAGAACTTATCATTTCAGGTCTTGCCAAATTCTCAATGGGGTTTTGTTCTAGCTCATAAATTAAAAGCCTGGAATTGTCCTTTAGAAATCTCTGACAGAAAGAAGAATTCATGCATCGTTAAAATCATGTGACAATTCTACTTTAAAAAATGTGGTAACTGTTAGCAACCGTCATGTGTTTTTGCAACAACACTAATTTAAATGTTTAACCAGTCATACCTGTGATGTCCTTTTACTGGAATATGCCAGTACATTACATCAGCAGGTATGGTTTTGCACACAACTCAATCCTTGCACATTTTTTAAACATTATGTCCAGAAAAATGGGACATATAATTATGTAGCATAAAATTATGATATAATAGTTTCAATAGAATGTACCACTGTTCAATCATCAGACCATGGAACATTGATCCAAAACACTTGGGCTTTTTTCCAAATTTAAAATGGGCAATTCTGTTCTTCATAGTGACCGTAAGTTGCTGCCTTCATTCTTTGCCACAAATTCCATTTTTGTTGCAGTGTCTGTCTGATGGTCATGCATACTGTCCTGGATGATTTCATGCTTTGCTCTCAGAGAGATTCTGACAGGATAGTGAATCTTGGAAACACTCTTCCAACTGTTCATAATTCTGTGATATGACTATGGTTGACTATGACTATGGTTGACTGTGGTTCAGTGGAGCCTCGGATGCGTCAACTCTGTTTCGGGAATATATATTTACTGTGGCATGCTGTGGCTTTGGTTATGGGCCAACATTTGTCTGATGTTGATATCTGATACTGGCCAAATCAGGCCAGATTGTTTCCCAAGGTATACACCTGACCGAAATTATCACTTATGAAGACATGGATTTTTTCCCCCCAGGTGAATATGACCTTAAGCCTGGGATAACAACACACAGCTGTTAAAGGGAGAAAGGAGAGGTAACCTTCTAAAAATACATGCAGACATACACTCTTCATGAGTTGCGTTTCAAGTAATTGTAGCCTCTGTTACCAATATCACTTCAATGTCCTTCGACATTCACAAACTAGTACCTATGATGGGTTTTGGAGATATACAGTGGGGGAAAAAAGTATTTAGTCAGCCACCGATTTTGCAAGTTCTCCCACTAAAAAAGATGAGAGAGGCCTGTAATTTTCATCACAGGTACACTTCAACTATGACAGACAAAATAAGAAAAAAATCCAGAAAATCACATTGTAGGATTTTTTATGAATTGATTTGCAAATTATGGTGGAAAATAAGTATTTGGTCACCTACAAACAAGCAAGATTTCTGGCTCTCACAGACCTGTAACTTCTCCTTTAAGAGGCTCCTCTGTCCTCCACTCGTTACCTGCATTAATGGCACCTGTTTGAACTTGTTATCAGTGTAAAAGACACCTGTCCACAACCTCAAACAGTCACACTCCAAACCCCACTATGGCCAAGACCAAAGAGCAGTCAAAGGACAACAGAAACAAAATTGTAGACCTGCACCAGGCTGGGAAGACTGAATCTGCAATAGCTAAGCAGCTTGGTGTGAAGAAATCAACTGTGGGAGCAATTATTAGGAAATGGAAGACATACAAGACCACTGATAATCTACCTCGATCTGGGGCTGCGCGCAAGGTCTCCCCCCGTGGGGTCAAAATGATCACAAGAATGGTGAGCAAAAATCCCAGAACCACACGGGGGGACCTAGTGAATGACCTGCAGAGAGCTGGGACCAAAGTAACAAAGCCTACCATCAGTAACACACTACGCCGCCAGGGACTAAAATCCTGCAGTGCAAGACGTGTCCCCCTGCTGAAGCCAGTACATGTCCAGGCCCGTCTGAAGTTTGCTAGAGAGCATTTGGATGATCCAGAAGAAGATTGGGAGAATGTCATATGGTCAGATGAAACCAAAATAGAACTTTTTGGTAAAAACTGAACTCGTCGTGTTTGGAAGACAAAGAATGCTGAATTGCATCCAAAGAACACCATACCTACTGTGAAGCATGGGGGTGGAAACATCATGCTTTGGGGCTGTTTTTCTGCAAAGGGACCCGGACGACTGATCCGTAAAGGACAGAATGAATGGGGCCATGTATCGTGAGATTTTGAGTGAAAACCTCCTTCCATCAGCTAGGGCATTGAAGATGAAACGTGGCTGGGTCTTTCAGCATGACAATGAGCCCAAACACACCGCCCGGGCAACGAAAAAGTGGCTTTGTAAGAAGCATTTCAGGGTCCTGGAGTGGCCTAGCCAGTCTCCAGATCTCAACCCCATAGAAAATCTTTGGAGGGAGTTGAAAGTCTGTGTTGCCCAGCAACAGCCCCAAAACATCACTGCTCTAGAGAAGATCTGCATGGAGGAATGGGCCAAAATACCAGCAACAGTGTGTGACAACCTTGTGAAGACTTACAGAAGACGTTTTACCTCTGTCATTGCCAACAAAGGGTATACAACAAAGTATTGAGATAAACTTTTGTTATTGACCAAATACTTATTCTCCACCATAATTTGCAATTATGATGGAGAAAATGGCTGACTAAATACTTTTTTGTCCCACTGTACATAGGTGGTATATAGATGGGTTTTGGAAAAAGGCCTATGATATTGGATACAGATAAAGATAACATATGGTCCTCGGTGAAAGTGCCTGGCAGTCACAGGGCTGAGCATACCTACTCATGTTTAGCAAAAACTGAGGCAACAATATCTGCATGCAGTCAATGGATTGGACCTTCTCTGTATCAATACAAAAAAGAAGGGGGTTCCTTTTGGGAGTCTTTTGCAAGGGAAATCCCAATTATTGACATACTTTTCTTCAAAGTAAAACAGGAAGTAACAAACCTTTTACAGATTTGTAAATCTTTTAGACTCACCACTGATGACTATCGGCACACATAGGATCCTGCTTTACTGCTTCCTCTCCAACTTTCTTCCCTGAGGAGAGAAAACAGGTGGATATGAATAAAGCAAGCAGCATGCTAAAACACAAACTGAGTGTACGCCATATATAAACACATTGGATTAAAACTAAAATCAATGGATGTGGTTGTGAAAATTCAACACAGACATGGATGTACTACATATAGATATTTATTTTTCTACATGTTATTCATGTGAAAGAAACAGAAAAATGTTAACCGTCCTTATCTAACGTCATATAATAAAACACCTTACCAAACAAACAATGACACCACACTAAATACGTGGTGAAACTGGGCATTAGCTAATAAACAAATACAAATTCCAGTGATATGAAAAAAACTAAATCCAGGAAGATAGCAGTTTCCTTACATGCTATTAGTCTATTAGTAGCACTAACGTGGGTGTCACCTGACATTTGACACATCTGATGTTTTAAATAGCCAACATTACATCACCCTGTTATCTTTAAATTTCCAAAATGACAGCGATGCATTTTGCAGGAAAGCACCTGGCCAACTGATTAGATTGACAAGAGGCCTAATTAATGCGTGGGTTGATGTGTATGAAAGAACAAGTCAATCCAGCCAGTACTGTAGAGCAAAAATGTACTGTCTATTGACAGACTTAAAAAGGTAGATGGTATAGTGTTGCTCTTGTATGACAACAAGTAGGTGCTCTAAGTGAACATGCAGTATTATTACAGTGTAACACAAGAAACAAGCCTACAAGCATTCCAGTATTGCCTACAGCATTAGGCAACAGCAGTGAGAAAATATAACACTACATTATCAGTGAACACCTCGGTGCACTTTGAAATGGTTTGAGTGATCACGGCTGTAAAATAAAAAGGGAAGCCACTCGTTGTTGGCATTTACAGAGCTATCTTAATGTGTTTCTGTTTTCCAACTACATTACGTCTAACACACTCCAAATTTTAAGAGCAGTAAAAGACAGCCATTATATATACCTAAGGGCCAAGCACAGCACAAGCCCACGCACATAATGTTAGTGTGTATGCCCTGAGATTATAGAGATGTGGGTTCGATTCCCAGTCGAGTCGTACCAAAGGACATGGCGCCTGCCACATAGAAGTAAGGTCGACAAACTGAGGTTAAGGCTCTTTGGATGTGACTCCTTTCCATGACTGTATATGTACATTATGTCCATTAAATTGGAGCAATATAACCTGTCAATGGTTCATCATGCATTGTGAGCTATGATGCCCAGACATTACAAATGTTAGCAGTAAGAGTGCCATATCTTAAACCCTCAAGACAGCTGTGCTATAAAACAAACATACAAAGTTCACCACACATCCTTCCAGTTCTGTGGCCAGACCTCACATTGGTTGAGGTTATTTTTTTGATTGACACTACTGTAAAAGTTCAAGCCAACTTTGTTGGTTTTCCAGGTGTCCTTCAGTTCTGGCTGTTTAAATAACAATTCATGGCTCCAATACCAAAGGATGCTAAGTTATGGTTGTACTTACCTGAAGATTAAACAAATGCAACAAAACATTTGGATGTTTTTGTGATTCATGAAAACATTTGGATGTTTCTGGAACACTGCAACCTGAATCTTTGATCTATCAAGTAAATTCTGCAGATGTGAGGGTCAATGTGGTATTTATTACCGGTCTCTGCATGACTCTTCTTTTGCTCTAGGTTGGTAGTGATGTCGTGAACATCCACGTAGGCCCGAACAAGTCGCCACAAGAATGCCGTATTCTGTCCAAACTATAAGGAAAAGGTAAATTTCAGAGTCACTAAACTTCACATAAAGACTTTCTTTCAAAGCCAGGCTTGAGCCAAAAACTTGCTCAGACCTGGATTCAAGTAGCACAAATCTATACTATATATTGCATTGCGCAAAGGAAATTTAATCAACTGCATATGTACTCAAAACTAGTGGAAGTTTACATGCCCTGATCAGCCTAAATATTTGCTAACATGTAAAAAAGGATTACTTTTACAAATACGTTTGTTATCTTAAGCTAAAAGCTCACTCAGTATGCACCCTGGTGTTGACAAGGCCTCTCGTAAATTTATTTAAGATGATGAGCACAGACAGTAGCTGGTTTAGCATCATGCCTCTCAAAGAAGTGTATATTCCCATGCATCCCATGTCTCTGTTAATCTAAAGTCTCTTCAACTGATTTCTGGTTCCAATGTTGAGGACATGAGAAGCCTAGTCAGGTCCAGAACCTGCCAATAGCCTGCCTGAATTTGCAACATGAGGAAAAATAATTAAATAGAGTTACAGTGGGTTTGTTGAGTAGTTACAGGTTCTTCAACCTAGCTCGCCTATGTAAAAAACTAAAACTTCTTTGTGTTAAAAGGAAGCTTCACCACCCTAATAACAAAACTTGCCTAAAGGATAACCCAAAAATAAATACAAACATTTGGATAATCAGAAACTGCCAACTTCCATCAAATAAACTAATTGATGTGATAGCAGCAAGCAGTTTTTCCGTCATTCACAAACTGGTATTAATGTGAATTTTGTGAGGTTTAACATTACAAGAGTTAACAAGCAATTGAAGGTGATTTATTTACTTAATGTTTTATTTTACAAGCATCTTAGCCTGACTTGTTTGGGACACTTTCAACTCAAATGAACCACCACCCTGGTGGTGATATGGGCCTCTCAGGACTTGACTCTACAAAGTGAGTACAGCCTGGCTAGGGGTCGGGCCTTTCAAAGAAGTCTATATTTGAATTCTTCCCATGCTTCAGTAACCCTCAAGATCCTCCCAGAGACTTTCCAATGAGATGGCCATCAGTTTCCTAATCAGATCCTTCTTTTGCTGTTGCCCAAAACCTTCTCAAGAACCTGCCTGAAATAGGAATTTGAAAATCTATTCAATGGAGCTGCAATGCTGATTTAATACAGTTGATGTTCTCTGCCTTAAATAAATTCTAATTAAACAAACATTGTAAAACAGTGTGGAAGATAGCCTATTTAATTTTTTAGAGGTACTATCAAATCACATCAAATGAAAGGGTCAATACAGGCAAAAGGTTAGAGGAAAACCTAATACTGAAGAAGAGTTTCATTTTGTAACAATTATAGTTACAGGAATCCTAGTGCAAACAAAAAGAAACGGAATAGCGTTTGTAGAGTCAATATCCACGAATATATTTGCTGGAAAATCATGCTTTGTATATTGTTGTCCATTAATGGTTTCCATCCAAATGTACTGAGCTGGAGACATTTTGACAAAACAATGGATTGCCTAAGAGAGAAGTGTGTAGAACCTTATTGTGTATTTATTCACTAACAAAAAGTACTTCTGTCAAGCAATACCTCTGGGTTTTGAAAATATCCAGCATTTTCATTTTGAACATCTTTACAATCTTCTATCACTTTGAACAAGTGAAGTTGGCTGCATAGATGTGTATGGAGGGGTATTAAAATTGCTTTCAAGATGTTTTATAGGATATCTGAACTAGATTAAAAGATTGTTGTCTGACTCACCTCCTGTCTCTTATCCAGCAGGATGCAGAGGCCTTCCCTCTTATCTCCATCGGTGCCACTGTGTAGAGCATCCACCCTCTTCAGGAGGGCGGATAACTCATCCAAAGGTTCAACCACCGTCACTTCCTCATCACTGACCTCGTCCTCACTCTGTTCTTCATCCTCAGTGTCTGTAAATGCAGTGATATACCTGAAAAACACGTGTGAGCATTCATTAACACCACAGACAATATTCTTCGATTGCGTAGCATGTGTTTTCCTTACTTAAGTGGAAGGAAGTACACAAAGCCTTGGTAATTCAACTCTTGCACGGTTGCTCCAAAAATACCTTGAGCAGTGGACTCGGACAACGTGTGAATCAGTAACTGTGAAATGATTAACTTACAATATACTATTTTGCTTATTCGACTCAAGCAAAACTCTCTAGGTTTCATCCTAATTTTGGAGTTTACTAGGCAGTTTCTCCTAGCCAATGTGCATTCATTTGTTTTAAAGGCTGAAAAATTACTGCTGAAGTAAAAAAGGCTTAATAAATGAAATGTGATTGATTGAGCAAAAGATCGAGTGACCCCCAATACATACTCTACTAATCAGGTACTCATTGGTCCATAATGTAGGACAATTCATAGCGATTCATTATCAGGCAGAACAGAACCCCAACAAAAGTCTGAACCATGCAAGACACAATTTCAATACAGGCATTTGCTTTGCGGTAATGTAGCAAGACAAGGTATGGATCTAATTCCTGTACAGTATACTAAAGTGTGATTATCTCCAGACGTCTGGCAATGGATTGTGAGCCTTAGTTAACAAGTGTCTTTTAATAATCCCTGTCTGCCAGACACTGTCAATATAGGATTAACCTTCACAGCATGTTTACACGCACAGCAACATGTTTGCTTACACAAGTAAGGCACCTATTTTTCTACATTAACGCGGCCTGGAAATAGAGAAATCTTGACTTCTTAATGTGGATACCTGTAGGGTTCTCTGCACAAAACACAGAGACTTGTTTGTCTCTGTCATGGTGAGGCACGCTATATGGGTCCACATTAGCCTCAGTTTATGCCTTCGTGGCATTAGAAAAATCACCTTTCAATTACTTTATGTACTAACACTCTGAGTTAATACTGGAGTGGGGAGGTTTAAGTGCAGAGTGTTAATGACATAGGCAGGTAGAAATAAAAAGACACAGACAGAAAGTAAAAAAAAAGGGAAAACATGAAAGGCTTCCAATTAAGTACTGGCAACAGTTGCATGCGTGTCATCTGAGGTGAAGGGAACATTTAGGACTCCGAGGCAATGGTTCGGTGCCTGGGATGAAGGTGTGTTGGAGCCGCTGACAGGAGCATTATGGGAATATCAGTGTGCTGGAGGCCACATCTCAAATCCCTCCCACTCTCCTCAACTCAGGTCATAATAGATTATTACATAAATTGTTGACTTTCAGACAAAAGTACAATATTAAAAAGACAGTACACCCTGTGAAATTCCTAGAAATGTTTAAGTACTTTTCACTTCAACATTAGTGACAGATAAAGGTAAGCTAAATTAGCAAACTAAGATGATACTTTGCAATTACATATTAATAAAACAATCTATAAAAATGCATTTCTTAGTACAATAAAAAGTACACACCTAGCTTCAACAGATAGTGTTGCACTCTTTGACTAATAAAACAAAATATTTGTATTGTTTATTTTTACAGAAACAATGCACATGAATCAACATTTTAGCAAAAGTTACGGCAATTGCAGTCATAATTTTCTTACATTGACTGGGAGAAATGTTCAGGCAGCACCTTAAGGAACTGTTTCATGTTTGAGGGCTTTCTTCCTGCACAGCCCAATTCATGTCCCCTTTCAATAGGATTGGTCTTGAGCTTTACCCAGTTTCTAGCAAACATCAGTGGTTCCTTGATAACCAGACCATTTGGCTAATCTTCATGGAAGGCTGGACCTTCCATAAAGGTAGCAACATTTCTTGCACAAGTAAATTGCATTTCTGTGCATACAGTTTATTGCATCCATGGTTTCAAAGTTCAATATTTTTTGTGTGATTTATTAAACTCCTGCTCCCTTTATCAAGGAATGGGGTTGGAGTTTCTTATATAAAATATAAAATTTACTTTTGGTAAAAATTAGCACATCATGGATATATGCCCATTTACCCCGCATTCCAATTAAGCAGGTAACACAGTCATGGAACAAAGTTATGTAGGGATTACGCTGCTGTCAAATCTCTGCTCTAAGTATGTGTGGCTCAGTGCATCAGCTCAGACTCCATATTCTTGTGTTTTAATGCAGCCGCTTGCTTGAGAACACAACTACAGTTTTGACAGCAACTTATTATTTTTTTCAAAACATTGAGATGTCCATTAAATTGTTTTTTGCAATGATTGCACAGTTCAAAGAATGTTAAGACTGTTTAAAAAAACAATTTTTCAAAGCAACTGAGGAAAACATCTCTTGGAAGAACAATCCAGACACACTGCAGCTCTAACCAGGAATCAGGCACACCCACTCATTCACTCACTTACACAACACAGTGAAAAGCCTGAGCGACTGTTTCACTAGACGACAGCAGATTAAATCTAATAAAATTGGATAAAAAGGTAACAATACAAGTACATTATGTAACACAAATTGGCTGGCAACCCAAGGAAAGGGGTCAGAATCGCAGATGACCACATTTTAATGAACAAACTGGACCATGAAGTCCAGCCGTGGCCAAAAGTTTTGAGAATGACACAAGTATTGATATACACAGTTTACAAGTTTGCTGCTGCAGTGTTTTTAGATCTTTTTGTCAGATGTTACTATGGTATACTGAAGTATAATTACAAGCATTACAAGCATTTCATTTCAAGTGTCAAAGGCTGTTATTTACAATTACATCAAGTAAATGCAAAGAGTCAATATTTGCTGTGTTGACCCTTCTTCAAGACCTCTGCAATTCGCTCCGACATGCTGCCAATTAACTTCTGGGCCACATCCTAACTGAATGCAGTCCGTTCTTGTACAATCAATGCTTGGAGTTTGTCCATCCTCCTTTTCGGGATTGAACACAAGTTCTAAATGAGATTAAGGTCTGGGTAGTATCCTGGCCATGAACTAAAAATGTCAATGTATTCTTGGATGATCGGGAAACGTATTCATCAGAGAAAATGACTTTAACCAAGTCCTCAGTATTACAATCCCTGTACCTTTGGAGAATATCAGTCTGTCCATTATGTTTTTCCTGGAGAGAAGTGTCCTCTTCGTTGCCCATATTGACACCAGGCCATCCTCCAAAAGTTTTCGTCTGACTGTGCGTGCAGATGCTCTCACACGTGCCTGCTGCCATTCCTGAGAAAACACTGCATTGGTGGTGCCCCGATCTCGCAGCTCAATCAACTTTAGGAGGCGGTCCTGGCGCTTGCTGGACATTCTTGGGCGCCCTTAAGCTTTCGTCATAACAACTGAATGTCTCTCCTTGAAATTCTTCATGATTGGATAAATGGTAGATTTAGGTGCAATCTTACTAGCAGCATTATCCTTGCCTGTGAAGACTTCTGTGTGCAATGCAATGATGACTGCACATGTTTCCTTGCAGGTAACCATGGTTAACAGGGGAAGAACAATGCTTTAAAGCCCCACCCTCGTTTCAAAGTTTCCAGTCTGTTATTCTAACTCAATCAGCATGACAGAGTGATCTCCAGCCTTCTCTTTGTCAACACTCACCTGCGTTAATGAGAGAATCACACAGGTAATTTTTTTGGGGGGGGATTAAGTGCAGTTTTCATGGCAAAGAGCAACTCTGCAATTCATGTCAATTTGTCTGATCAACCTTCATGACATTCTGGAGTATATGCCAATTGCCATCATAAAAACTGAGGCTGTAGACTTTGTGAAAATGTATATTTGTGTCATTCTCAAAATGTTTGGCCCACGGCTATACAGTTTGTTGGCCAATTGCTTCCATGGTAACTTTGTACACCCAGGTTCCTAACGCCTTCCCTGCACTGACCTCAGAGTAAGCACCAAACCCGCAGTCTGGGGCTGAACCCATTATTTAGCCAATGCAAATGTACTTTTGAGTAAATAGCGATGGCCATTCGATCCAAGTAATGTTTATGATTTTTAGGTTTGAATACAAATATACAAATACACTAAATTAACTTGTATGTAGATCCCTAGAGAACCCCTGATGGATTATTGTACCTACATTAATAAATTCACCTCTTTCATTCTTTTGACAACTGATTCATTTGTTTGTGCTGTTATCCTAATGTTTGTCTTTTCATTCATGCAGCTTTCCCTCCCTGCGCTGGTTTACTCAATGAAAGGTGGTGAGAGAAAGAGGCAGCAACGCAGTCCGGAGTGATCAGCGCATTCCTGTCACGCCATTCCACAGGCCATGAATCACTGGAGTTGAGAAAGAAATAAGCCCAGGATGCATTTATGTGTGTTTATATACCATCATTATCCTCCCACTGTTTACAGACAGAGAAAAAACATCACAGGGCCCGCGGAGCTGTTGCAACACTATGTAAACGAAGGGGGAAGGGAAAAGACAGTCGCTAACTTGACAAGCTGCCATGCCAGGTTGATTAAGGTCAAGTTAGGGAACTGAGATGAAGGCTGCAATAGGAGGCCAACAGTGCTAGCAGGTAACTTAAAACGTCAAAAAGGCTGATGGATGAACACTTTGAAAGAGACAAAGCTAATTGGTCAGGTATTAGCTACCGTTCTGCTGATGACATTGAGGCTCTGGTAAATATTATGTAATTACGACAATGTGACCTCGGCAAAGTCCTGTTAACACAAAAGATTGTGCGTTTGTCATGCAGAAAGAATTGTCTTGCATTCTGAAAACGCAGGTGCATTGACCAAACATTTATTGTTAAAATATACTGTTATCTGGCAGGTCTGACCATCCAAACATTATAGCTACATGCTGGAGGGAGCAGCTGTGAGTTGTATTTTCGTTGCTGGGTTTTCTGGCCAAGTCATTAGTTAACATTGTCTTATTTTAAGTGACTGTAGTCTAACACCCAAGACTAGCAAGCGTGATATTTGAAGTCTTTCAGTGGAGCTTAAAGCAGTGGTCACCATGGGAAAGCTTTAAAAAAACTGTTAAAGAGTGTTACCATCACAACATCCTCTGGTCTTGGAATTATTCAGCTCAGCTCACTCAGTATGCACCCTGGTGTGGAGTAGGGCCTCTCAAAGATGTATTTAAGACGGAATAAAGTAAGTACAGACAGAGGCTGACTATGCATTATGCCTCTCAAAGAAGTGTATATTTCCATGCTTCCCACGTCTCTGTTAATCTCAAGTCTCTTCAACTGATGTCAGATTTCAATGTTGTGAACAAGAAAAGCCTAGTCAGGTCGTTATGCCCCAGAACCTGCCTGTATTTGAAAATTGAAGAATTATTTAATGGAGTTCCAGTGGATTTGTTGAATTAGTACAAGGTATTTGCCCTTGTAAAAAACAACTTATTTGTGTTAAAAGGAAGTTTCACTACCCTCATAACAAAAATTGCCTAAATAGTAAAGCCCAACAATAAACAGTGGATTATCAGAAACCTGCATTATGATTTGTAAATTGCCTTGTGGCTGCTGGGATGCTAATAAAGCAGGACATGAAAGCCGGGAGCCAAGCAACTTAGCCCCACTTGTTTGGGACCCTTTCAACTCAACTCATTAAGTATGCACCCTGGTGGTGATTGGGGCCTCTCAGGGATTGACTGAAGACTGTATGGAGTTAGTACAGATTGGCTAGGGGTTGTGCCTATCAAATAAGTCTATATTGAAATGCTTCCCATGATTCTGTGACCCTCAAGATCCTACCAAGAGACTTCGCTTTCCAATGACCGGGCCATGAGATGCCCAATCAGATCCTCTTTTTGCTGTGGCCCAAAACCTGCTGAAGAACCTGCCTGAAATTGGTAAAAAGACTTCAATGGGGCTCCAGTCGTTTTGTTTAATTATTACAGTTGAGGTTCTCGGCCTCTGCCCAATTAACTTTTTTATACAAAAAAGCTTCACACTCATTGTAAAGTTTGTGTAAAAGTCATTAGGAGGGAGCTTCTCTCCATCAACAAAGCCAGTTAGAATAGAGTAAAAGAACACTAGCACTATTTTTGGCAACTTTTTAGTGCTAAAGTGACTCTAAAAAATGTATTTCCTCTCCAAGCAATGAATAGGCTAAGACAGGTTGCTTTGTAATGCCATATGAGAGTAGATTCTAACAAACAGTAGCAACCTTTTTTTCTGTCATTAACTGACTGGGAATAAAGAGAATTGAAGACACAGGAGTGGAGCTATGCACAACGTGATTGAGACTTACTGAAATTCGCAATACTCTTATCTACAGTTTCCTTCCAAGTATTTCGTGTTCAGGTGTACTCTGTGCCAGCTGACTGCTAATGAAGCATGACATGAAAGCCAGAAGCAGGAAAGTAAGCCAGAAATTAACCGTTGACAACAGGAAGGGGGAGTGATGGGTGGTCCGTGGGAGATTCCCATTGAGTGGAGGAGGGTTATATCATGTCCTGCAGACATAGCTGAGCGTTGTGTTGGTCAAATTAAACTTGTGGAAATGTACAGGAATAGTTAGAGCATGTGGGTCTCTGCTCAACTGTGGAGGCGTGATTTGAGTTCAGTCTACTTTCTAGGGAGAGATATTTTATCTGTTTTGGCTATCAGCCCCCATGCCAGGAAGTTCAGAATGGGAGGGATGGGGGAAGACAACATACAAACTAATCATGACATCATCTTTACATTTTAAGCTTTTAATTACTAACACCGACAAAGAAGTCCTTCTTCTCTCTAGAAACTTCTAAGCATGAGTATAAGACACGCCGTTATTACATAAACATAAGTCTTCTCCTTAAATTAATTACTATCCAATGTCACATATTCAATAATTCTAAACACAAAGTACACATTTCCTGTAGCTACAGGTGTGCAGTGTGACGTGAACAAACTGCAATGGGAACTGTTTGAGGAATTACAAGTTCCGACATGACAGCATAAACTGAGAGTTTGACAGCTCTGCATACATACTGGCAGATTGATGGGCCTACTCAGTTGAGGAGTTAAGTTTGAGGAAGCCGTTTTGACAGGTGAAGAATGATTGGTGCAAACTGTGTTGAGCTTTCTAACTTGAGTGTGTGTGGCAAAACCGTGTAAACAAGCTCCTTATCAACTTTGATCTGCTCCATAGCAAAGCCTCCATCCTTGTCACGCATAGGTAAGGTGCAGAGTACTCTCTATATCTGAACATGAGCACTGTGTTTCAGAACACTATCTGAACATCCAGTTCCTTCCAGAGTTATTAGGACACCAGGTATGAAAAACGATCAAGGTTACAGCAGCTCAATGTTACACTCAAACAGTCCTGTAATTGAGTAAACATTTTCAAAACATTTATAAAGAAAAAAAGATCTATATTAAAAAATATATGCAAATCAAACTGCTGTATATTGCGATTAATAGCAGTCCTTGGGAACTCTTAAGTGGTCATTCATAACATCATGTTTTACTGTAGCTACAGGCAATGACCATAACATGAAATCGATTTGCCTAGAAATACCCATCTTTAAAATGAGGGTAAATATCAAGAACTGGACCAGTATTGAATGTGACTGGATTCTGGAAAAAAAATGTTTTGCCCCTGGACTCCCCCTGGCATTATTCAAGGATCCCATTTGGAGAATTACAGTAGTTACATCTTGGGGCCACCAAGTCATGAAAATGATGATAACACCACGGCCAAGCCATTTGAAAGTTTTGTCTGCTGTCACCAAACCATAAACATAAACACCTGAAATTTGAAAAACACCAGAGGTGGGTTTGGTGAAAAAAGAGCCATAGTCATGCAGAAAATAAACAAAATACCAACAATCAAGTATGGGGTGGTGAATGATGTTGGGCTCCGATGTAGTGGAGCTGTTTAAGGACTTGTGAACTTTGTTAGAATGCATGGCAACATGGACTCCAGGAAGTACTTGTAGATTTTAGGCCAAAACCTGTCTGACTGCCAAGAGTCTTAAACTTCCAGCAGAACAACGATCACACTGAACATTGGATCAAATGTTTGCAATGGCAAAAACAGTCCGGTGACCTAAATGTAATACAAAACATTTGGGGTGAGCATAAGAAATAAGTACAAAGCAAGGACCAAGGAGTTTCTGTGGTCTCAAATAAAGTCCTGATATGTTCCATTGCATGCTCAAAGTAACCATTAATACAGAAAGAAAACAAGTAATTACAATGCGAAAAAGCATGTTGCTTGCCCCAACCACAATTCTTAAATGGCACTGTTATTTCCCAGAGTTCCAAGCTGTGGAGCTACAGAAAACCAAAGCATTTAAAGGGGATGCAAGGATTATGAGAGTAGCTGGCTGCAATGGGAGATCCTCAAGCATTCCCTAAGGGGCTGGAATTTCTTCACTGCAGCCTCTTCTCCCATGTCCAACTATGATAAATCACAGGGCAGAAAGAAATGCTCTTTAATTATGGGAGGTGTGTGTGTGAGATTTCTTTGAAAGTGTAATAACCTGGGATGTCATTTAGATCAATTGAAGGGGCCGACGGCTGCCACTCAGAAGAGGGTGTTGGATCTGCTGGTGGGGAGTCTTCCTTGTTCACATTGTATTCATCTATCTATCTATGGGACCTATGCAAATAATTAACTTGAGTCTATGTGGGCCTCCCCATGGTCACGGGCCTTATTATCTGTTACAGTAATTTAGACAATCACACTAAACAAAAATTGCAGTCTGAGCTATACATAGCTATAAGGGAGTTGTATGCTTATGCAAAAGGGCACAGAGAATGTAGTATATTTCCATAACGACAACAAATGTCTGATAACTAATAAGGATTCAATTCCATAGTTAGGGTGAAAGTTAATATTGATACAAAATACTGTGTGTGCTCCCACCAATTCACCAATCAATTGCATGTAAGATTTTTATTTTATTTTAGCTTTAGCTAACATTATACATTTTCTGTGTTTTATTAGCTTAACAGTAGACCTGAACATAAACACATCTGACCCTAGTTAATAGCTACTTACCTGAGTAATGTTAACTTAGCTAGCGCCACGCACATTCACTTTGCAGAATTTACTTAATGGGTGCTTTATGCAGCATTTCCATTTACCATATCTCATAACCATTACATACCACCAATGCAAAGTTTGTAGGCGTGTCCTTCCTTGGTAGAAGCCAATTCACTTTTCCACAGGACAAGTAAGCTAAATTAGATACTTAACTAGCTAGATCAAGGATAGTTGTTTAAATTATTGCTAGATTGAAGATGATGTACAAAATCATTTATTTTTCTTATTTCTGTTACATGTAGGAGCTTTAGGAAGGTTTCTTCCAAGTACTTGGTCAAGATGATAAGCTAACGATAGATTATTTCATTTTAGCTAGATTTAGATTTATGCAAACTGGTCAAAACACGCATACGATTTTTTGCCTGTCAATGGCCTTACTGTCATGTAGCATGCACTAGCTAGCTACCACAATCATGCTTTTAAGTTCGCTAACTAGCTACCACCAGGATATCCGCAGATCCTTAAAGTCTTAAAAATTCTTAAATTAAATTATCTAAATAAAAGGCTTTACAATGTCATAAAATGTCTCATTTTCTCTTTTGAAAGGTCCTTAATAAAAGTTTTAAAGTTCTGTAAGCATTGTAAAGAGGTGATTTTAGCACTACTCCCGCGCACACAAATCACAATTTCAATCAGAATGCTCGATGTAAACAAAACACTCCTGACTAAAGTAAACAAAAGTATTGTTCATGCAAAAAGAGTTTGTGAGGTTAGTGAGGGGAAAAAGGGTTCAATTCTGGATTTACTGGCAGAGGGATACAGTGAGCGTTAGGTTGCTTTCATCCTTAACATTTTAAAGAACAAGCAGCAGACATTGGGGACAACAAAGCTACAGACCAGCAAATTACTCTCCAATGACTGGAATGACCGCAAATTCATTTGAAAGTCACTCAACAACCTTAGGATGACATCAAGTGACCACAAAAATAACTTGAAACAGGCTCCTAGTGGCGGGGCTTCGGGCATGCAAACCTACGAAAAATAGCCCTTCATCAACGAGAAGCTAAGAAGAGCCAATCAGAGGTTTGCAAAAGACCATAAGGTTTGGACCGATGAGGAATGGGATAAGCTCATCTCTGATTTTCCAATCTCCAGGCCTGAACCCCATTAAAAACCTCTGGAAAGTGATCAAGAGAAAGAACCATCAAACAAAGCAGAGCTGCCTGAAGTTAAAACATTAGCATTGTGTTGTTTAAAAATTAATAACAACTTATTTTCTTTGCATTGTTATTTTAACCAGTTGTCATTTTCTGCAAATATAAAATATTTGATCCTGGGTGAATTGTACGTTTGCCCACTGACAAAGAAATGATCAGTCTATAATTTTTATGGTAGGTTATTTGAACAGTGAGAAAAAAATCAAAACAAACATATTTCAAATAAGTTCTACATTGATTTGCATTTTACTCATTAAAATAAGTACTTGATCCTGTAACAATCAGCAAGATTTCTGGCTCCCAGGTGTCTTATGAGCACTCTCTTTTTATTTTCTTAAAGCATGTTTGTTGAAAGCGGCACTGTATACATTTTTTAAGAAACAAATTTACACAATAATATGAAATCTCCTTTTTCCTTCACCCACTAAAGGCCATCAGGCCCACATGCCACAGTTCTGACAGTTTGGAAACAGGCTCACCAGCAGCCCATTGGAGGTCATTTTGAAGGGCTCTGGCAATGCTCCTCCTGTTCCTTCTTGCACAAATGCGGAGATACCAAACCGAATGCCGGGTTGATGCACTTCTACGGCCCTGTCCAGCTCTCCTTGTGTAAAAGCTTGTCTCCTGGTATGACCTCCATGCTCTAGAGACTGTACTAAGTGACACAGCAAACTTTCTTTCAACCACACGTGTGGATGTGCGATCCTGGAGGAGCTGGACTGCCTGTGCAACCTAAATGGGCTGTAGATACTGCCTTACTACCATTAGTGACAAGGACACTAGCAAAATGGAAAACTAAAGAAGAATAAATCAAAAAGGATAAGGAGAGAGCACCACCTGTGGCCATACACCCACGCACGCACACACACACACAAATAAATGGAGTATAGTTTACTTAAACACCCTGGGTGCAAACTAGGCGTATATATGTTTGCTCATAGTTGAAAGCAATTTAGGGTTTTAGACATTTTCTTTCTTTAACTTGCTCGGTTTCTTAAGATTGCCTTAGGACATTTCTGCCAGTGATATTACAAAATATCAGTTTAGACAACAACAAATCTGCTGTCATCCCATTGGCAAATTCATTTTAGATTGTCTGAGACATAAAGGCTCCAAGATTATGGGGACAATTGCAGTAAATATATCAAAATAATCCTTATAATCACTCTAGTAAAAAGGGCATAGTTAAAAGTTTGCATGGCCTCAAAGTCTGTAAATGAGGAACTGAAAGGCAGAGCTGTAGACCCATACATTGTATACGAAACACTACATTCATATACTACCCATAATGATATAGCTGGCTGTGTGCCTGCTTGTTATGTTGTTACAACCAGAATTGCTCCCAGGCGACGGCTGCCAGGTGTCTGCCAGGATATAAATCTGGAAGTAACCTAACCGGGGAGGCATCCTGCTCTGATCTAAAACCACAAACACCATTTTACTGGGTTTGGGTGCCAAGCCAGGCTGGTTTGGTTGATTATTTTTCTTGTCACAGCACCTTTTCAAGTGAAAAGTCAATCCAGGTTATGTTCTAAAACTTAAGCAATGACCAAAAACACAATGTTAGATTCTTAATTCACACCCATATCATGATTTAACAAACACTCAGAATGTCTCTCGCTCCTCACTCCTTTTGTATTCACAGTTAGAAAACTTCAAATAAGGTTTTCTAACAATGTTTTCAATTCTATTTTGGGTTAAAGGTGTAATATGTTGTTCATACAGTGGGAGAACAAGTATTTGATACACTGCTGATTTTGCAGGTTTTCCTACTTACAAAGCATGTAGGTCTGTAATATTTATTATAAGTACACTTCAACTGTAGGAGACGGAATCTAAAACAAAAATCCAGCAAATCACATTGTATGATTTTTAAGTAATTCATTTGCATTTTATTGCATGATATAAGTATTTGATACATCAGAAAAGCAGAACTTAATATTTGGTACAGAAACCTTTGTTTGCAACTACAGAGATCATACGTTTCCTGTAGTTCTTGACCAAATTTGCACACACTGCAGCAGGGATATTGGCCATCTCCTTTATACAGACCTTCTCCAGATTCTTCAGGTTTTGGGGCCAAAGATGTTTTATTGGGTTCAGGTCTGGAGACTGGCTAGGCCACACCAGGACCTTGAGATGCTTCTTACAGAGCCACTCCTTAGTTGCCCTGGCTATGTGTTTCGGGTCGTTGTCATGCTGGAAGACCCAGCCACAACCCATCTTCAATGCTCTTACTGAGGGAAGGAGGTTGTTGGCCAAGATCTCACGATACATGGGACCCATCCATCCTCCCCTCAATGCGGTGCAGTCGTCCTGTCCCCTTGTTCATCCCAACCTTGTTCAGCTCTACAATTTTATCCCTGATGTCCTTACACAGCTCTCTGGTCTTGGACATTGTGGAGAGGTTGGAGTCTGTTTGATTGAGTGTGTGGACAGGTCTTTTCTACAGGTAACAAGTTCAAACAGGTGCAGTTAATACAGGTAATAAGTGGAGAACAGGAGGGCTTCTTAAAGAAAGCAGGTCTGTGAGAGCTGGAAATCTTACTGGTTGGTAGGTGGTCAAATACTTATGTCATGCAATAGAATGCAAATTAATTACTCAGAAATCATACAATGTGATTTTCTGGATTTTTGTTTTAGATTCCGTCTCTCACAGTTGAAGTGTACCTATGATAACAATTACAGACCTCTACATGCTTTGTAAGTAGGAAAACCTGCAAATCGGCAGTGTATCAAATACTTGTTCTCCCCACTGTATATGCTTAGTC
Organism: Novumbra hubbsi; assembly: GCA_016801125.1. Lineage (NCBI taxonomy): Eukaryota > Metazoa > Chordata > Actinopteri > Esociformes > Umbridae > Novumbra > Novumbra hubbsi. The sequence goes on along the minus strand of JACXGK010001398.1, from coordinate 7,327 downwards.
CATGTCTATTCCTATTATAGCTTAGTTAGGATAATTTTGATATCTGCTAAATTATTGAATAGTACCAAATTCTTTAGAAGATTTGGTTCAACAACGCCATTTTTACAACTGAAACAACTTTGTGAACAGGCGCAATGGAGTATCTTAATATTCTTACTGTTATTCTCAAATATTGTTTAATTATGGTTTTGGAAAATGTGTTACAAAAATCATGTACATTTAAAAAACAATTTGTCGGTCAAAGACAGCGGGGAAGACAAAGAAATTATGACCATACGACCGCATATTGAGAAGTATGCTATTGGAGAAATTTTTTATTAAATACATTATATACACGATAGGTCAATTATTGACCACAATCAAAGTACAAGTAATTTGATAAACTATTTAGTTATGCTTTTCATTACTGTCACATCAATTAAGCCAATATATTTCAATGTGGATGCATGACTATATCTCCAATATATTTCTATATTTCATGAAGATACATTTCATGAAGATACATTTTAAAGAATGAGACATCTGTTGTTTACATTATTCAAAGCTACCGTGTGATCAAGGTATTTGGCAGCAGATGGAGAATAACTGGGTGTGTTGCATTAGATTCCAGTCTCTTACACCCCAGGTGTAAAACACTTTTTATTTAACCACATGGATTGATTGAGCAAGTGGATTTGGCTGAGATTCAAAGCTGACAGAGTAAACTAGGGTTCCTAAAAAATTATTTAAAATGTTGTCATTGTCATTAATGATGAAAGTGGAAGATTTACTCTATAGAAAGAGACTGCGTGGCACTGGCCTATGCCTGCCCTGCATGTTCAAATGTGTGGTGTTCCAGGATGACAGGCAACCCATTGATAACATTCTGCAGAGGTGATTTCTTTTCCAGAGTCACAAAGATTACTGACACTGCTTAAAATGTGAAAACTCACGAAACATGGATTAACTTATTCTGTATAGGTTTTGTGGCCTTGTTTAACTTTCCTTTGGCCGGCAAAGTTAAAAGAAATGTCAACTAATTCTTCTATAAAGGTTTCCTAAAAGTTTGGGGTCATTTTGTAATTTTTCTGTTGAAGTCTTTGTTCATTGAAATAACATTGAATTGATCAGAAGTACAGTGTAGACAATGTTAATAACTGACTACTGTAGCTGGAAATGGAAGATGGGTTTAGCTAAATAGGGGTACAATTGAATAGCTAAATAGGGGTACAACAACCAATGACATGTTGTGTTGGCTAATTCAGGTTTATCCAAAATACAGAAACAAAGAACTTTCTTCTCAAACTCGTCTACTGTTCTATTCTGAGAACCGAAGGCTATTCCATGCACGAAATTGCCAAAATACTCCCATAGAAGAGCGCAAACTGCCTCTAACCAGAATAGTAAGAGGAGAGGGAGGCCCAAGCACCCAATGGAACAAAAGGACAAATACAATAGTGTCAAGTTTGAGAAACAGACGCCTCACAGGTCCTCAACTGTAAGATTCCTTTATTAGCACCCGCAAAACACCAGTCTCAAACTATTATTTTATGGCGAGTCAAATATTATTTTATGAATATTCATGTTAACACAGATTTCTGGTCAACATTATAGGAACCTTCGAATATTTTGCATATTATGAACAATGTCTCCTATTATAGTATGTTCTGAAACAGCTGTGGTCCATTTACATCAATTAGTTTGATACAAAACAGTACAGCAAAATAATTTTAAAAACGTATGGGAGGGAAAAGTATAAAAATAGAAAACAATAACATGACACAATTATTGACACCTTCTTTAAATCAGTTTAAAAATAACAACTAGATTTTCATTGCTGTGTAAGTACACTCACCTAAGATAAATTGTCAATGCTCACATGGCTTGAATTATTATGATTAATGATGGCTTTAAGGCCCAAAAAGGACACGTTCATTCACTGTTCTACTATGATGAATACAAGAGAGCTCTCTGATGGCATCAGAAACGCTGTTATAAACAAATATAAGAATTATAATGTGTACAAGGCCATCCCTAAAGACCTTGGCATCCCTGTTGCAAACATTCACAATGTTATTTAGATGTGTGCTAGTTAAACAGTCAAGGACCTCCTGGGATGTGGAATCAAGAGAATAATTGATAAGATAAGTCTTTGAAGGTTGGTGCAAACTGTAAATAAAACACCAAGTTAAAAACTCCACACAGCTTAAAGCTGACTAAGAGTAATCTGAAGTGGTGGTTTGGCCTGTACCATACACCAAGAACCTTAAACCAAGAAGGCTTGTATGGCTGAAGACCAAGGAGGACCACATGCAGAAAAACCAATGTAAAAGGCACGACTGAAAAAACCCATCAGAGGATTACCAAGGCATTTGAAAATGAAGGCCATGAAATGTGCTACCCAGATCATGGGTCCTCAAACAAACTGCAATTAAAGAGTGGGACAGGTGCAAAAAGCTTATAAGCAGCTACAAGAAATGCCCAGCAGACAAGAAAAAGAAGCTTATAGATGGCTAGAAGAAAAAGTCCAGCAGACAGGTACAAGAATATAATAGCCACCTAGAAGAAACAAACCAGCAGACAGCGGCAAGAAGCTTATAGATGGCTACAGGAAACAGATCAGTAGACAGGTACAAGAAGCTTATAAACCAGGGGTGCAACCAAACATTATATGAGTGCTGTCCAGGTAAATGTCAAATTATTATCATAAAAAATTGAGTGCCACAAATCTATACCAGATCAGTGCAGCATGCATCATATAAACATTTACGTAAAACGTATTATTATTATTATTTATTATTATATTTAGCTATGCAGGTTGTTTGTTACACATAAATATTCCTACCAGTTCCCCCTTACTAAACTTCCTACAATACAATTTATCATCATTGAATATTATTCAATTTTGAAAGAACATTTTCATATGAAATACCAAGCTCAAGGTCAGCATTTTATAGCATTTTGATTGGACATAGAAATAAGCCAATCTTAGGTACTCGGATGAGAAGCACTAAGAAATCATTCAGATAGCCCACGTCTCTGAACTAATCAGACCTGGTTTGAGGGAGATTGGACTCACCCTCCTTCACTCTCTGCTCCCTCCTCTGAGCTTTGGGGTCCAGCTCTGGACCCTCCCACTGCTCTCCTCCTGCGTGTGGGTACCGTCCGGGTTGCTGGACTTGCCCTGATGCGAGCCACCTTCCCCTCAGCCCCGCCGCCACGTCCTCTCAGCTCGTCCCTAACGTGGTCATGTAGTTTGGGAATGGCACCCTTTAGGGCCCGCACCTCATCTTTGAGCTCTGACACACACTGGATCAAGGCTCCGAGACGATCTAAAACCTCAGACTGACCAGACATTCGCCCCGCCCCAGTACTAGCTCCAGCTGCTCGCTGGTCATTACTGCTGTGGTACAGCTCACTGGGCATAATTTGGCCCCGGTGTGGAACGGCCCTCCGGCGGTTGTAGAATGCCACAACGCCAAGGCTGAGGCCAGCTGCACCAGCCAACACACCCAGGACCAGAGCCTTATTGTCTGACGACTGGGCCATCCTTCTTACCTGAAGAAAAAGGAAAAAAAATACAATATGAATGTTATACATATACACACACACATACATACATACACACGTATATACATACAGGGACAACATTTGGGTAGGGAAAAGCTGAATTTACTTAAGTAGCCTATGCAGCAGAAAAAGTAGGTTAACAGACAAAACAGTGTTACAAGATTTAGAAAACAGACTGAAGACTTTACCATGTACGTTTCTGTAGTAGTTAACCTTTGATTTAGTCTATTACCCAATCTGCACTGTCATACTAATGTTCAATGTCACTTTCCATCTCACCGTTAAGGTAGACTAATTATTAACTTCACACCAGCAGGCAGTTATATATTGTAAGTGCCTCTAAAACAATACAATTGAAGCCATTTGAATACGTTTTCAAACTTCTATAAATCACTTGGTAAAGCCCACATAAGAAGCATCAAGCCAATTATGGACAATTGTTTTTGAGAAAAGAAAGCAGGTCAATGTACAACACAGTAGATATTAGTGGCGAAATGAAATAGCTGCAGCATGGTGGGCAGTGACAGTCTAGAAAGTGACCGTAGCTACTTAGCTAGTGGGTAGTACAGTGGAAAATAAGCTGTCAAGCTTAAGCTGACAACCTGAGAAGCTAAGATTAAAGCAGCCTCTACTGTAGTGTTCGCCCATTCACTGTATTGTATATACTACTAGCAACTTTGCAAGGTGCAACGACAACACGTTAAACGTTCATTGTTAGGTACAGTGGCAACCGTAATAGACAAATGAGTAAATCAGTTAGCTATAGCGAACTATTAACGTCAGCGAGTCAATCATTCACACAATCTTGCCAATAGTAGTATGCATGGGTGTTTACAACGTGTATCGCCTAGAAAACGCCTAGGAAAAAAAACAGCCACAATAGCAACAACCCATTCTTACCTACACTTACAAGCGCGTACTGTAACTTTCTAAACGTATTTTAATAGAGAACTGTATCCGAATATGCTGTCCGAGCTGTCCACGTATTCCTGGTGTGACAATTATAAAACACACTAACGTTTCAGTTAAATGAGAAATAATATAATTAACGTTCAATCAAATTCCATAAATGTAGGTCATATCGTTAGCCATATGCTCAAAAAACGAAAGATTATTGCTGCCAGTGACCTTACTGCGGTGAAGTGAGCGGTCTTTCTAGGACACCTCTCGTTGGACAAGGTTTGACAGAGTTGATTTGAGTTTGTTTCTGTGCAACCACGAAAACCTTCCGTGCCAACATGAGAACGTGTTATAACGTCAAAAGGTTCCGACATCAATCACATTTCTGATGAGGTTCTGAAATGTGAATATACTTTTCAAAAAAGGTATGGTCAACAAAGATTGTAAAAGAAACACGAATTTGACAAATCTTTTGTTTGTGTGTCATTGTCATTTCAACCATTATCTTTAAATGGGCTCCAGGATGAAATTACTTCGAGCTTACCCCATTATTATTCCATTTTGCAGTGTATACGGGGACACAAAACTGTGGGGGCACAGCTTACTAGTAGTCAATTTGGAGTGTACAAATTAAGTATTGTTGCAATTATACAGCTTATTCCTGCAATTCTAACAGATTTGCCACATTGTGAATACTACATTTTGCAGTTCATATGCAGTTCTACTATTTTGTTTTTGATTAGTTGAGGAAAATATTTTATCTAATTTTGCATAATTCAAATATCAATTCAACACATTTGGCCATGAACTGAAATTTTACCAATGACTGCTTTGACCGCCATATTGGTGTTAGGCCTGATCACCAATACCTATGGGACAGCTTATCGGAAGGAGGACAAGGGCGCTGGCTGTCTTGTGCCAGTACAGCAATTTATCCCTCATTCTCAGCATGACAAAGGAGCTGATCAAGGACTATAGAAAAGCAAGTAGGGGTAACGCCTACATTCACAGAGCAGCAGTGCAGCGGGTGGGGAGCTTTAAAAACTGTGGTGTCCACAAACTAGTCTTGCGTACCCACAAATTGACAATGTCCACAGATAACTGCTGTAAGGAAAGCATGTCTGAGCCTCTTTGCCCTTAGAGAGTGTTTGTTATTTGCAGAGGAATGAGGGCTTGACAAACTCTAGGTATCAATGAAGAAAGACCTCTGCCTCCCCAACCTCAAACTATTTAAACATTACCTCCCCGTTGTGATTTTTGTTTCTTATTATCATTCATGCCCTTACTAGTTTGTGTTGACATTCCCAGACGTATTTCCATATAAATTTTGGTTTAAAATATTTTGTAACGCAAACAAAAAACAGGGCGTAACTTCATAGCAGGGTGTAAAACATTTCCTTTATACATTGCTGGCATGGCATGCTGTAGCAGCGCCTTGACTCTGCAACACATTGACCATGCATACTTTCTTATCCAAGGCCATAAAACTGTTAAACTAAGCTACCAAAGCAAAGATTATAAAACTTCCAAGATCACACGTGTATGGCCCCCTGGAGGTCAGGGCTCTCTGGCACTTCCCTGTCGGATTGGTATTTGCCATGATTACCAATAATAACCAGTAATTAACATGTTTAAATTTCAGCTATACATTTAAACATGAACACACTTACCTTCTGTGATGCTTCATGCTTGGTACTGCTGTGTAACAGTTAAGCTTTAAGTTGGTGACAAGAGGTGCATTCACTAAAAGTACAGTACAGATCAAAGGATTGTGCTCAATTAGAAATGTCCTTGTTGTTGTCCATTGAAATAACATAAAATTGATCAGAAATTTTGTGTAGACATTGTAAATGTCGTAAATTACTGTTGTAGCTAGAAACGGCAGATTTCCTATTGAATATCTACATAGGCACATCATTAAAAAACCCTTTTGTGGTTATCTTAGCATTACTGAAAACCGAAGTGCTGATTTAAGACACAATAAAATAGGCCTTTTTTACGCCAGTTCGTTATGATCTGCATCAGCATTTGTGGGTTTGATTACTGGCTAAAAAAAATTACTGGCTAAAAATGGCCAGAAACAGTCTACACTACAATTGTCAAGAAACCAAAGATCTAATACAACGATGTGTGGGTATTCCCTACACAGTACAGCAAATTAGCAGCAGAAATGCAGAATAGAAAGAGCTCCAGTGCACAACTGATCAAGAGGACAAATACATTAGATTTATTAAAACACAGACTTTTAACAGATCTTTTAATTAAAGTAAAAAAATTGTGGATTAAAATGTCAATGTTATGATTACAATAATGCAAATGTAATTACAGCCTATTCTGTAAATCAGTTTGCATGATGATCCAGATGATGTGCAAAATGTATGATCACGGACAGAGACTCTTCATGAAAACTAAACGTTTCTGTTCCTGGGATAGAGTAAAATGCATAACTGGCTTATAATGGAGTAAAACCAATACATACACTGCAAAAAAAAAAAAAGTGAAAACATAAAATGACACAGCGAAACTTGATGAACAAAATACATTAAAGATCATAATCTTTCTGTATATTGTGTAATTCGTTGAGAACAAAATGACTTAACAACGATGGAAACCAAAATCACCAAATGATTAAGTGATGAATTTAAACTCAAAGGAAACTATTAATATTAAAGGCTGTTCCTGTAAGGATTGTTCGTGAACAGGCGATGGTGTGGATCCAATTGCACGACTGAGGAAAACAAGGAGCTGAGGGGGATAGACGTAAGGATCCGTAGTGGTAACAGCAGTAGTGGTATGTTGCACTCGGATTATTGATGAAGGCACACGTCCAGGAGTGTAGGAGTAGGTCTGTATATATATATGTATATATATGTATATA
>JACXGK010001397.1:41454-70866 GCA_016801125.1 Novumbra hubbsi | reverse complement strand
TGTATGTGGTGGGGGGGTGTTGGGTAGAGAGAACGTGTGTATGTGGGGGGGGGGGGGGTCTATGAGGGGTGTGTGTAATAATGACCAGGTCTCCCCAAGGAAATCAACAGTGTTCCCCAGGACACTGTTATGACGCCCTCCCAGGGGCGGTCCGCATGTCCTTTGAGCCCTCGGTGGGTGCGGGGACACCATCTGGCCCCTGGCCGAGCTCGGGGGCTGCAGGGTGGATGGTGGGCACGCGTGTGGCATCCAGCAGGCCGCCCGACCCCCACCAGGGTACCGAATTGAACGGGAGGATGGCACATTAAAAAAAGACTAATATACATACGCAATGAACTCCAAGAGACAAATACCAGAGAATGAAAATTCATTCCCACCTCTCTTTGCACAGAGCCACAGTGGCTGTCCGTTGATTAATTGAGGGTTTACTGCACACCATAAATTGTTCTCCTACTCAATGACTCCCAAGGGGGGTGGTGGGGGGGTGGGGGGTTTACAGCCAAATGCCCCACACACAGTAAAAAAAAAAAAGAAAATACAATTTAAAAGAAGAAGAAAAATCAAGAACTTTACATAACCAAGACCCTCTTCTCCCTCCCTGTTAAGAACATGCGGCACTCTAGCCACCTCTTCACTGGGGGGTTAAAAGGGCCTGCTGTCAATCAGCCATTCCCGCTGACATCAGCCCGTCACTGTGGAGCACGAGGCTTCCTTTAAGAGGAGAGAGCGATTGACACTGGCGGGGAAAAGCACTCAAAGCACAGGGGATTCTAGGTGCATCAGCGACTCACTAACTGGGTTAAGAAAATGCAAGCCCTCCCCTCATATCTAAGCCTAGCCTGCAAGTCCTTTTAGTGGGACACAAATTGCCAATCGGGCAGAAATAGAATGTTTCAGCCAACCGCAGGTTCAGGCCAATGTCAGTGGGTCTACATATGAGCTTTTCATTGACTTCTGCACACAGGTTAAAACTTAAGGAATATAAACGCCAATGAGTCTGAAGCGCTGTGCTCAGTGACTGTGTTTTGACATAGCCATGTGTGCCCTTTCTTGTCCGGTGACCTTGAAGCATTTTTGAGGTGATCCTGACCTTTGTAAATGAGTGATCCGGGTTTTAGTTTTTGAAACTTTAGATTTAGTATATACCTCATTTTCTTACCTCCCTGGGTAATCAAAAATGGAAGAGCTTTAGAAGGATATAGCGTGGGGCAGTGGTCAGTGTCTTGTAGATTATCTGTGTCATTGAAGAAGGGAGGTTGGGCCATGCCTTATCATCCTCTAACAACTTCTTGATGTTGGTGAGTTGCCTGCGAGGACAATCGTAGTGAACATGTTCTGCTCCAGCACATGTGAACTGGCACATGCTTCACAGTTTAGCAAGCAGGCCGATACGGAGATCACCTGCCTGGCCAAGTGTGTGTCCAAAGACGTGCTCCTCAACTCTCTGGAACCTGCTGTGGAGTTGTCGCAACCAGGCCTTAAATGCAAATTGGACATTACGAGTCTGGACATTACGAGTCTGGACATTACGAGTCTGGACATTACGAGTCTGGACATTACGAGTCTGGACATTACCAGTCTGGACATTGCCAATCTGGACATTGCCAATCTGGACATTACCAGTATGGACATTACCAGTATGGACATTACCAGTATGGACATTACCAATCGCTCAACCTGCTACTCCTCCTCCTTTCTTCCTCTATCCCACAGCGTCCGCATGCGAGTTTGCTGAGATAGTCGAGCTTCTGCTGAAGGTCGGGGCAGATCCATCAATTAAGGACAAGGAGGGTTCTCGGCCCGAGGAGGTCACTGAATCCAGCACCATCTCCTCAATGCTGTGCCAGTACACTGCCCCGAAAGGCTAAGCACAGCTTCACATATTCTTCCTATCCCGTTCCTTCCTGCCTGTCCCATCCCAGCCCCAACACCTCCCCTTCCTTCCCCTATGCCCAGCCCATCCCAGCCCCAACATCTCCCCTTCCTTCCCCTATGCCCAGCCCATCCCAGCCCCAACATCTCCCCTTCCTTCCCCTATGCCCAGCCCATCCCAGCCCCAACATCTCCCCTTCCTTCCCCTATGCCCAGCCCATCCCAGCCCCAACATCTCTCCATTGTCAGTGAAGTTCATTCCACTTTGACATTGCAACCCAACATTTCATAATCTTGTGTGTTCCATCCCAAATAATGTGTCTATTGTCATTGGTATTAAAAAAACGAGTTAAACCAAATAGAGGTTCATTCAGTTTTTCTGACTTTTTCCGACGGCTTTCGATGCTTTTGACATTTTACATTTAAAAGGAGCAGCTTACGGAAGGAGTAAGAGTAAACCACCTTGCTCAAGGACAGTACGACTAATTGTTCACTTTGTGATCTCTGGGATTTGATCGTGTTATCTTTCGCTTACTGGTCCTATTTTTCAAACTGCCAGCCTCCCATAGATAGGGAATTTTACCTACAACTGAAATATTTCTTGATTGAATCCCAAGTTGGCCGGATGAAGAAACAAAATCACAGAGCCAAGCGGTAATAGTTGCTCCCTGGTCGTTGCTGTGTATAAGAATGTTATCTTGATCAATTTACTTGGTCAAATTAGGCTAGAACAGAGAGTTTATGGATAGATACAATGGTCTTCTTCAGAAGAATTCTTATTAACAATTTATATACAACTAATCTTAAATGGGACTAGATTTCAAAATAATTTGAGTCTATTATAGAATACCTGTTTACAGATGGACCAGGCAGAGCAAAATGAAATTAATTAACACCTTTTCAACTTTATCTCATAGTGACAACCATATATTAATTATATTAATATTTCAGCACACACTCCATCCGGAACGAGATACAGGAACATGCCTTACCTTCCTTCTTCAAAGACAAAAGGACAAATATTTAGTTTTGTTATTGGGGATTTCTCTAACCGCTAGGCCATCCTATATAGATTACACACACACATCAAGGCCTCTTCATTTGACTACACCCTCTGTCTTCTTCCACTCACCCCCTTATTATGTCACTTAACAGTTAGTTGGAGCTTCTCCAAATAGCCGACACATGGGCCTCCAAATCTGCTTTAGTTTTTCCGTAAGCCCGTCTGATCAGAGAAGTCTCTTTGGCACCCCCCTCCCTCACAACAGATGAGAATACCAAATCTGGAATCTCAGCTCTTAACCACCGCTTGATAAAGAAGCTAATGCATATTTGAACAATGGGGACAAGCTGTAATCCCTCTTTCAAAATCTCCCGGAAACATGTGGCATTAAATAACAGTCACAAACAAAAAGTGGACGCCGTCTATGGCTCAGCCACCGTGGCCCCCTGCATACAGAGCAGAGAGAGGGCCAGGTCCAGGGCGTCTGTTCTCTTGTGGTAGAGCTGAAAGGGGGCGAGAGAGGCATTTATGACCCATTCCTTGTTATGCATTCCATACACAACCGGGAATTATGCCATTGTATATTTCAAAAGGCTGTTTCGCCCATCTTCCAGTCATTTCCTAAATCCCGATTGGGACTGGATAGGAGTCGGTGACGGCATGCTCCCTGGGCATGTCTGCACAACTGTGACACTAAGCCCATTATCTTTCCATTATGGTCCTAAATGTTCCCTGGGCTCTTCGCTCTTGACACTGCCTCCTTTCAAATCGCGGCCGATATTGCTCAAACCTTCTTTACTTAACGTTTATGCATTTTTACAAGTCGCTTCTCTCGGGTTCCCTAACACCATTAGAGACAGATGGCCCAGGTTTGTTACAGGGATGAGCGGGAGCACTTTCCTCTCCACAGTCTGGGGGCTAAAAGCAATGGCATGTCGTTGTCCGGGCCAACGCTTAATGCAATCCGCTTGCTCGTCCCCAGAACGGTATTGCTTGGAATTCAACAGTAAGCAGAATCCCAGCTCTGCTGTTGAAACACATCCCTCTAATATCTTGGAGAGGACTCGATAAGTCTCTGTTGCAAAGCTGAGTGTTTAGTGCATTATAAACACGCGTTGCCGTCTGCTGCTACTCTAGGCGGTAGTGATCAAAGCAGCTCCACAGACGGGTCCACCACTCATCAGGCTGTTCTAATAAGCAACACCTTACCAGGCCCTGAAGCCGGTATCCTGTTAACAACCCACGTTTTCTCTAATTGCATGGGAACTATCACATTTCTCCTATAACAACCCAGTGGAAATCTTCTGATTTCACTTGACACAGAAGAACAACCTTGGAGTTGTCATTGAAAGGCCTCCCTGTCATCTCAGCTCTTTTAAACCTCCACTCATGGCCATAGCAGCCATTGCTGAACGTTAAAGGAAACCATCATTTGCAGATAAAAATAAAACCTGTCTTTATGTCCAAGATTAAGTTTAGTGTGAACCAAATATCTATTTACATGTTAATTTATTCCTCTCCTTCAGAAAGAACATAGAATTCTTGCCTTCTGGACGTTTGTAATAAAAGCCTCAGATCGATGATAATGGCATTTGTGCTTGTGTTTGTCATCTTTGCAAAAGCAACAGTGCAGGAATTTCACAGATTTATTTGTATACTAGTGCTGTAAGTGCTGTGTAAATTATCCTAACTGTCTTTGTCGCTGTTTATCTTTGTAAGGCAGCACTATTAAAGGCTATCCATTAATGCCCATGGCTTGTCTAATCAATGGCTGAATAAAATCAGCTTGTTTTGTGGCGTTCTATGCAAACATGCTTGCTCTCCTAGACTTTAACTTTTGTAACTCAATCAAATTGATAAAACTTACCTTTTCAAAAGAAATGCCATCAGAGCGTGGTGTACACTGCCTGCAGTATAACTGATAAAAGACTGCTGTATTACTACATTATGACACAAATACTACATACAAAATAAATTAGTATTGCAGTTACAGTGGAGAATTCTGCAGTTATTCTGCAATTTCAGTGTCCAAAATACAGTAGAGACTGTTCTTTTTTCATAAGAATATATTTAGAAAAGGACATTAGCTATGACACTAGTCTGGATAATGGATGTATTATTATTATGCATCATTTTTACATGATTTCCATTCGGTGTATGTCAGATGTTTAGCACTGCTTTATCTCAAGGATTCAAGTCATGATAAATTGTTAAGAACTCAACAATAGATCCGGGTCATTATCAGTTAATTTGCCACGACGCAAAGTATCCAGTCCTGTATCACTTCTTTAATGCTGCTCTCTATCTTGCCTGACCACAAAGCATATTTACCCAGATTTCACAAAGCAGTTGACAATTAGTTAACAGTGCAGGGATTAAGGACAGATTTGACTATGCCAAACTGCAATCTGCTGCCGTCTTTAGTAGCAGAGGGATCAGTGTTCGCAGCAGCCGAGCAGATGTGCTGCTTCTGCTGCTGTTTCTCTCCGGAGTGGGTTGGGCAGGAGTGTAACAGCTTACAAACAAAACACTCCACTACCAGCCAAGGATCACTCCAGAAAGAAAACCAATACCCACCACTATTCATGTATTTCTGTTCAATTTTGGGAAGGCTCTTTATTTAGCTGCTATGGTTTTGCCATACTAGGATCTGCATGCCCTCCTCAACGGGGTATGTGGTCACTGAATGGTTTGAATGTAAACCAGAGGGTGTGGTCTTGCTTAAAACCAATGTAAACCATTTGGAAGTTTTAATTACCGGATCATAATTGAACATTTAGAGAGATTCTAGAGCGGTGCCTGACACAGCTTCTTCACGATCAACAAAACATCTAATTTTTCATTAGGAATGGTGTTATTTAATGTAAGTTTCCAAAGGCTCATGGTGGACCAATGCCTTACCTCCTGGAGTCGTCTGGTTGGCTCATCATCCTATGTATTCGTCCATCAATCGATAGTGATTCCTGTAGATTTTTGTAGATTTTCAGAACGTTATTCTTATCTCCATGGGGAGATAAGTGAGATGTGGACCACTGCATCGTGAGACAGTAGGGATGGAATCTTGCTGGCTAATTACCACAGGGGACCCAGGCTTTGACAGCCCAATTAGTTAGCTTTCTGGCAATAACACTTAATGTAGTCAGAAGGAAGTATAAAATAAGTGAATATCCCGGATGTTTAGGCTACTAGGCTAGAGTCCTGTATCCGGTCGGTTGGCCGCGGATCTCCGCCATAGAACTCCGAATTCACTCAGCAGGTGGAATGAAAACGGTTATTTTGCGGGTGGTGTATGTGATTGATTAGATAGATGAATAGAATATGACATTTTGTTATGTTGCCTTACTAGCAACACTACCTGTCAAGCAAACGGTTTAGTTCAAGCGAAAATGTCTAGCTAGCGTAACCACAACGGTTGAAATTAATGGAACAGAGGTATCCAAATCGGTCGGTGTGCGGCCACCCTGTTTATGCCCCTAATGGAGGGGAATGTTTTTTTTATTTTTTCAATTAAATGTTTATTGTGTCTTTTTTTAGCTCATGAAACATATAACCAACACTTTACTTTTGTTAAATGTATTTACATAGAGATTTTTTGTACTGATACACATACAGGAAATTCACAATGTACTGCATTTGCTGGCAGATAAATGTAATTAAAAACAGGAATTATGAGTGCAAAAATATTTGTGTTGCAATTTCCATTTTGGTATTATACTGGTAACCAATCTACCCCCCGCCATAAAATGGTACGACAAATGTAAAGATTAAAAAGTTGAACTACATCATGAAACCGATATCTACGCTGCTGCTCACAGAACGGTATTCCTCCTCAGTTGTCCTGCCCAGACCGGCGATTAATAATGAACGATTAATCCTCTGCTCCGTAACACACAACCTCCTTCCTTAAACATTTTCTAAGATATTTTAGTTCTTCACAAAGGATACCCTTGTCTTTTCCACACAAAAATATATGCATGAATAAAAAATGGAAACATGTTCATTTAGAACAAATTTAAAAACTGGCATGACTGGCTTTCTAAATAAAGCAGGATAAATACATAATTACATTATTATATATATTCATCATGTTAAGCAAAACCCCAAACCACCCACGTGTTTTAGAAACTGGGGATTCTTTAGAGGGAATTCAGACATTTGTTCTTGGCATTCATTTATATGACATGTATTAGAAAACAGCCACTGATGAATCCAGACAAATTTGTCTGTCTCTCCTGGTGTGAACATCACAGCAAAACCTTTTGTTGACTTGCTAGCTTGATCCCCTAGCCTTTTCTTTTCCAAAGTAAATAGTTTTGATGTTTATAGAAGTAGTTCTGGAAATTGTACCTCAGAGTAAACACAGCAAAATTGCATTTTGGCCATGCAATACATGAATTAAGAAAGGTAGATTCACAAGAGACTGACAGAGAGTAAAAATGTGTTACTAGCTAAAAAAAACACAAGGAACTATGGGTAAAAGAATGTGATGTCACGCTTGTCTCACTTCTGAGACATCCACTTACTTAATGTGAACAGATGAGTAGCATTTGACCCTCACATTTGCCACTTTCTCTCTGATCATCTCATTAGATTCATTTGGTGCATGGGTAGTGTAGTTTATAAAAAGGAATATTGTAAAAACATTGTTTCTCACAGAGCTTAACATTTATAAACAATGGGCGTCCACATGCATATTGTTTTGCAATCTTTTAAAAATAAAAGAAATACACGTTTATAATGAACTCGGATAGCAAAGATTTTTACAAGATATATGTCAAAAAGCTATTATTAACAATGTGTAGAAAGCCAGAGTGAGTGAAACTTTTTGGTGAACATAAAACAAAAAAATTATAATTTTTAGTTCAGCTAGCACACAATCTTATTCAGAGTAACCTATTTAAGCAGTAAACAGATGGTGTATTAATACCATATCGACCATATGTCCCAGAAATAAAGTATATCCTTAATATCATAGACCACAGGAACCGGCTCACTCAAAAGCACAATCACGTTATACAAAATCTATTTGGTGGCAATAAGCAGAACAGAATAGAGGCATCATTAAATTGACTGTCTCGGTTCCTGCACTTTTCCTGGTGATTTTGCTAAATACGCTCTGCTCCATCACTGTAAAGCACTGTCTGTAAAGCTTTTTAGTTGTGGGCCAAACTTTGACATTGTTGAGTTGTTATTCATCTTTCTCTGCAGCCCGAAAGCCCATACCCTCCTACTGCATCTGCTTTCATGAGAAATGACAAGTAAACAGTAAGGAGAAATAAACCCACTTTAATCCAAAGACATTACAGCTTTATTTCCTCTTATAGATTTTACTGTACACAGTTCATACCATTGCACAGAAGGCATATATGAATAGATTCAGTGCTCTCTTTTTCATCTTTTTCAAAGACACATGGCAATAAATAGTGCTCATGAAACAAGACTTTCAATACCTTTTGAAACTGTACAAAATTTACAACAATTAAGACGCAAAGTTCTGAGGCAACATAGATTGAACAAAAACAATATTGGTGTGTGTATATTGTTTGCATGTGTTTTTTTGTTTTTGTTTGTTTCTATTTTTGGTTGGCATAATGTATGCTCTTTTCACCTGGTTTGACATTTGGCAATTAATATGAAAATAAATTAACAGCCATTGAGATTTTGAGAAATATTTTACAGATATTTTTCTGTTCAGTCGGCATCTCAGTTTGTCATCTCGGTTTATTTCATGGCATTCTAGATCGACATTAACCAAATGTTTTTTTTAAGGAAGCTCCCCCTTGTAAGCCTACACTTATTCTGGTGGTAAGTCTTTAGACCAAAAAAAAGAAGTTCTTGATACCAACACCGTCAGACAAGACTGAGATTTTGTAAAACCTCTCATCTTACCCAGTGGGGGTCCTAAGATACACCACAAGATGTACGACGCACGAGACGACAGCACATTCTGATACCATGACAACCAGGCCATCATCTGCTTTACACTGCCTCTAAGTATTATGTTCGATAATCCCTTTTGCATGTATTGACTTTGAAGAGTAATACTACAGCTGTTTAAGGAGAAATTAGCTTCTAAGCAGCCAAAGCTACTAGAGCCAGAAGGGTGGTTCAGATTTTTCCGCATTAACCGTGGATGTTTGTCATCATAGTTTAGGTTGGTAAATACATATGCTGCATTAATGATAAAATTGTTCTGTTCTTGTATCTGGCTAAATGACAACCAGTTTCCCCATGTTGCCAGCTACACCAATAAAAGAATATATCAAAATTAAATTCCAATGATGTTGTGGTTGGTTTGCCTTTACATTTCTGTACCCTTATGTCATTAGATTACAATGACTGCTTGCAGAGAACAAACATATCCTGGGAAATTGAACAACAGTAAAACAAATACTGACTAATGTGAACACCAAGGACTAGAATTCATTCACAGCGGCAAACTAGTCAAGCACCTACTGTATATTACAGAAGAGAATGGGTTTGTAGCAAGCAACTTTCCCCTCACGGACACAGACGCATCTGCGAGACCTGCACAGTAATTCCTAAAAACTCAGTGCTGTTAGTTTCAGCATTACATCAAAAACCTTAGCATTGGAAAGTTAGACTTGTGCCACTGTATGAAATGATTCGAATAATGAAACGCTGCTCAGTCGCATTGTGCATTAATTTCTCTTCCGTTTGTTGCTGTCCGTGTACAAAAGAAGTTTGTAAAGTGCATTGCTAATGTAAAAGGCTTCGATATGAACAGTGATCCTCCTCATTCTGAAGCATGCAGGAAGCTTCTTTTTTAGGGATCCCTTGTGGATTGTGGCCCTCACATTGCTCATGACGGTTCACGCTTGCCTCGGGGTAGAGCGACAAACACCATCCCAATGCACAACTCATGCTGGAAATTTCAAATCCAGGTATTTGAACGAATGGGAGGGGTGAAAGTCAGCCCCTAAAAAAAAACAATTGACCTTATAATACAGTGTAATTTGAACATTCAGTAGTGTATCGTCCATTCCATTCTGTGGTTCGTCTCGCCACGTTCTCAACTCAGAGGACCGCGGTTGGAGTGTGGTTTGCCTACCACATCTACATCCATTGTTGGACAACAAACAATATCGGTTCATGGGTAATAGAAATGTAAAAAGCCTGCTCCGTCTGTCCCATGTCCCCCAGTCAATCTGCCTTGTTCATGGGCGGTGCTCAGAACTGGGAGTGGTCCATCTCGTCCAGCCACGACGCAGGGCTGGTGGGGAAGTCCGGGTAGCCTGTGCTGCTCCCCGTCGAGAGGTCTGAGGTGGGACCTCCTGCCATGGCTCTGAGAGCCTGTCCCACACCGCCTTGCCCCCCCTGGACCATGATGCTTTCCATGGTGAAGCCCAGGTTGTTGAGCAGCGGAGTGTGGCCCGGCAGCGAGGCGGTGGACGAGGGGGACTGAGGGAGGCCGTAAGGACTTCCGGCCCGAATGTCATGATAGGGCTGTCCAGCAGCGTCCAGAGAGAAGCCTCCATTCAACAGGCCTCCATTGGCCACATCGCCCACACTGCCATACAGGCCGTTGGTGTGGCTCAGGTCTGACAGGATCTGGTCGTCTGGTGGCGTGGAGACAGGACAGAGTTAGCTACTATCAATTAGTTGCACAGAGACATTTTCACGCGTCTGCGGTTCTGTCGCCAACGATGTCGACATTATACAGCTGTTTTCTTTAAAGAGAATTAAGTGCCTTTATGAATACCATGTATTGGGGGGAAATAGTCTGGATTTCCTTTTGGTAAATATCATAGGTGTGTTGTGTTCCCCCAGTGCTTCATAAGAGAACAAAAGGGCTGTGATTTACCCTCAGCTCGAACAAAAGTGGTCTGTGCATGCAATGCTAAATATTTCTGACAGTCCCTCCAGTGTTGTTTTTATAACAACGATGCCCCAGAGTACTTTGCCTTCAATTGACTAAAAGCTTCACCTGCTTTATAGACTTTCTGCTACAGTGTTTTCATTTCTCATAAAAATTGCCTCCTTTTAAAAGTGGCTTGAGACTTTAATGAGTTCCCAAAACGGGCTCACAAACATCACATAACTATAAAACATGGGGTAGTCTAAAGAGTCACATGCAGGGCCATTGCTTCTTTCTTCTCTTTCGCTTTTTCTCTCTTAAGCTCGGTTTTGCAGCAATGAAAGCCAGACAGAGGGTTTGAGGAACATGAATAGACGTGGAATGAAGCACATACTAGCCGTTAGCCATACTGACCTCGGAAGCTAAGCTCGCTGTCACTCAGTCCCGCGTCGTCCGCCGAACTCTCCTTCTCCGTCTTGTTGCTGCCTCGGTTACGCTTGACACTCTTGTAGAACTGACCCCAGCGATGTCGCCCAGCGTCCTTCTTCAGGCGCTTCTCTTTTGCTCGACGGTTCTGGAACCACACCTGGCATGGTGGGGACAAAGAAAGCAGAGAGAGATTTACTCCACGTCCGGAGCTTCGTGCTATTACTAGGATGTTCCTGGAAGCCCATCTGAACGAGACCGCTGCTGGGGCCTGGTATCCCAGCTCTAGCGGTGAAAAGACACACACCTGCACTACTCTCATGTCCAGTCCCGTCTCTGAGGAGAGCTGCTCGCGGACATGACGCGCCGGCTTGGGAGAATTCTTGTAGGCAATTTTAAGAGTCTCCAGCTGTTTGGCTGTAATGGTGGTCCGAGGGCGCTTTGCCCCTGCCTCCGAATCATCTGTTAAAGACATGCCAGGAATTGTAGAGTAACGGTTAGAAATGTTGCAATATTTGTGTCTATAAATACTGTATACTACTTCATTTTTGTTCATAAAACCACCTCAAAAAAACACTTTCTACATAACAGGTTGTACATTGTCTATCAACTAGTAAATACAGGTGAATAAATTGCTGGACTGGACTGATTGGTCATGTATGGCATGTCAATACCCTTCGGAAACTGTCCCAGTCAGTCTCCCAGGGGAATGGCAGATGAAGGAACGTACTGGGGGCCCACCATAAAATTGCATTGCATCACTTAACATAATCAATCGGTGGGCCGTGGAAATTTTACATAAATACATAGGCAGAGCTTTCAGAATCAGATCCATAAAAGGTCAGAGCAACGGGAGATTTAATATCCAGTAAAGACACTGGGACCCTTTCCCGGCCAGGTTTATGATATCTCTGTTCACAACTCCCCTGTTTGTTGTGGACCCTCAATTCTTCAGCACTATTGTACAAAATGGGTTCATTTGTTACTGGCTGTCTGCTGAACTCCCTCTTTTGGATGGGCTGCTCATACCTGCACCGCCCCTCCCCGTACCCCTTGCTGTAGCTTAGCAAATGATCATGGCACCATTTCTGCAACTCTGGTGAACCTGCTTTAGGTTGCAATCATAATGGCTGAGGATCTTGAAAATAAAAGGACACCAGGGTGACTGAATTATTCACACAACCTATTTGGAGAGTGTTCCATGAGAGAGTGTTTGAGCCCCAGAGCAATAGCAGGATGGCCCAGTCGGACACCTACCGTTCTGTTTGGCTGTCTCGTAGTCTTCCTTGCATACCAGCCGGCCATCTTCCATTAGGTAGAACTCATCCCCAGTGGCAAGCTGCCGGCTACACATGACGCAGGCGAAGCAGTGCAGGTGGTACACAAAGTCCTGGGCCTTCCGTACCACCTGAGTCGGAGGGATGCCCTGTTGGCACGATGCACACTTTGTTCCGAATCGCCTGCAAGTACACACACACGCACACACACAAAGACCTGCCGTTAGATACATAAACTTCCTACAGACAGGCTGGTGAAAACAAAAATGCTGTGTATTTAAACTTAATTAAAACATTCAAAAAAACATTAGTAACATAACATTAGTGTCTGAAAGACTTGATGCTGGTCCTGTGGCTAGTCTCGTTCAAAGACATTTCCAATTCACGCAATTGCCTGGGGACGACGTTAGTGCTACGCTTGTCCGCTGGTTGATGAATATCACAACCAATGTAGTGATATTGTGAGGCTGTGAGAGCCAGTAGAAAGAGCTTACCGTAAACACGCAAAGAACCAATAAATGACCTACACTGTAGGGGCTGTAAATCAACGGCCTTAAACAGATAAATAAAGCCTTCCTTTCGAGTCCACCAAGGTGAAGTTGCTTATCCCTGCTGGGAAATCTAGCACTTTACTTCAGTTCCCAGCATCAACACCAACCCCGTGTCCGCCATTCCCTCTCTCCCTGTCGCCCGTAGAATATCCACGGTGCACAGTATCTCCGTAGTTCCAACATTAAAAAACCCCCATTGTCCCCAGGGCCGCCTAATAAAGTTAGCCTCCACTCTCTGACTCGTGAGCTTTTTAGGTCTCATTGAAGCTTCTGACATTAAAACCCTCAAACATGATTTAGTAAAAGCCGGTACAGATCATGTTTTGGATAAAAGTCAAACTTAATTTTCGTCTTTAATGCCTCAGAAATTCAATCGTAAAAAGATGGAAGCAAAAGACAGAGAAACAGAGTTTTTGTTTTGTGAGTGGGAATTTGATGCTGGTTGAGCAGTATTAAATTGAATTTGTATATAATGTTTTTGGAGTTGAAAGTCTGAATGTTGTGTGCTGTCTTATCCAACGTAAGTATTCAACATGAACATAACGGCAATTGACGCTGTAGGTTCTGCGTGATTAACATTGTGTTGGTACTGTTTGATGAAGTCAAAACTAGTCCACTACTGAGTGACACGCCAAACTTTTTCTCAGACGTAATCGACATGTAGCTTACTACACACAACTCTGACCATGCCGTACATTTTAAACAAAGCACATTCGTGTTTTTAGCGGATGGTTTAATACATATTCATTAAAAACAATGCCTGTTTCGTATATGTATAATTAAATATATTTAAAAATGAATACATTAAAGTGAAAGTTGGGGACGTTTTGGGTGAAGTTGAACTCACTTGAAGAAGTCGTCTTTGCAGTAAACATTTCCCGCCCGCGAGAAACACTTGTCTGCCAGCAACGCTTGGCAGTCCGCGCACTTGAGGCACTTGGAGTGCCAGTGGCGGTCCAGCACCTTCAGGATGAACTTGTCGAGGATGTGTTGACTACAACCCGCACACTGGGGAATTTCTGTAGAAAGGATTTACAAAACACAGGTCAAGGCCAAATTCTGTAATACTGAATAAGGATAAAAGTGAGAATTTTCAAGTAGATGTACAATCATGTGACAAGAACTATTTGAATTGATATAAAGATATGGGGGGGTGAAATGTGGTTGAAAAAAATCGTTTATTATTTATCATCATTGTAACCCTGAAAAAAAAGAGTAAATCTGAAGGGGAAATAGTGTATTCAAAATAGATACCCTGATCCCTTCACTGTGCTTTTATTTTAATAATAAATTAAAATAAAACATATTTGGCAAAACAAAATCTACTAACGGTAATATAAGCGAGGTTACGCAATACAGGCTAGGCCATATTTGTATAGAATATATTTACAAATATAAATAATGTGATATCAAAATAAACATGTTTTTATTTTAATAATATGAACATTGGGAAATATCTTTTTTTTCCTCTGGTATTATCAAATCAACTGAAGCTACACGTGAACAATGATAATTGGTGAAAAAAGAAATCTCGTAAATATAGACTTTTCAATAGATGAGAATATTCAGTAAAGAAAGTAAGATATACAAATGTTAACACATTTTGACTTCTAAAATTCATCCTGTACAAACGGTTGGATTACACCGTTCTGTGCCTAGAAAATTGGCCAGGTGATGTTTCTTTGTTGTGGTCTATCTCTTCATCATATTTACCCCACATCTGCAATTAGCCTATCCCATAAGTTGTTTTAATTAACATTTCTAATTGAATTACACTGTCTGTAATCTAATCACATCAAGGACAAGCTGTTTAAATGTGCACTGTACAGGTCAAGAACACATCAAAATAATGACTATACAGTAGGCCTACTTGTGTATACGGCTGGAGAAATTTGTGAGGGCTAAACAAATGACGTTACTATTCAGAGTTTTTGAAGGCAACTCATTCAACAACTGGTCTATGCTTTAGGATGAATTGATTTAGAAAGGTTTGCGATTTGATAAAGGTGACAAGATCAAATGTAGCCCCACCGGAGGGAAAGGTTGAGATGCTGCCGCTAAGTAAATGTTTTTTTTCTTTATATAGCTTACTTTTAAAGAGCCATTATAGGTATGGACATGACACGTCACATTAAAACAATACCTGAAAATGGCGTTCCAATATGACTTTTCACACAACTGATATGGAAGCTCTCTATATTTTACATCCAAAAAATATAAAATAATTGCTCTAATTTGTTTCGGATTCATTAAATTCGGTGGCGTGAGCAGTGGTGCTGAAAGGAGAGTAAGCTAAAATAGGGCCTCCCTCCAGCCTGTCCAACCTACCTTGGCAGTATTCACGCTCCATCGTGTCTAATAGCCCCACATTTCCCCTAGACTACCCCCGCCCCTCACTCACATCTTGAATTATAAATCACATGATGCTACCACTTTAATGTCTCACGTGCCTCAAGAAGCGTACCTTAAATCTCAACAGAAGTCCATGGTATTACTTTTCTCACCTACAGTTTGTATCGCCTAAGACATCATACATTGAGGTAAGCTATTTCGATAGGGCCACCAGGCATGTATGGGATCATTTTTTTACAGGACAAAATTGTTTAATATCAACACTCGTGCTTTCTGTAACACAAAACACAACGCCTATTGCATAGCGTAAACTCTCATTAAGTATTTAGTTCATGCACTACATAAAAAATCATATATGTTTGGTCGATTGCATGACTTACACTATATAATCTTCTAGGCGCCTTGAGTCAAAATGTTTTAAGAATAATTACCCTTATTTATAAGAGAATGTTAAGAGCCATAATAATCATGATAATAATGTATAGTGTCATAAATGTATTTTATTCCTAGAGTAATCTGGTATTAAATCCAGCATGTAGGCCTATATGCACCAAAAGAGGTTGAGTGGCAAGATCTGTACCCAATCTTTTAATCTCCTTCGATTTATAAAATTAAAGAGCATACTGTACTCAGCCACATTTGTATTGTTTAAACAAATTACATTTCACAAGTGTGCATTGTTTTACTTCTTGCATTCTGCAATCGTAAACTACATTTACGAATATATAAGAAAAACGAAGGTCGAATTTGATCATTAAAATATGTGTTGTCTTTTAAATGAGCTAAACAGCAGGATATTAGAACTGAATGCTTTTAAATTATTGATAAATGAAGCAAGGCCGCGTTTAGGTCTGCAAAATAAAATATTTTTGGAGTAGCCTAAATGCAACATTAAACTTTAAGTCTAGGTTAGTCTAGGTGGTACATTTCAGTGGCTCACATTGAATAATTAGGTCAGGATTTTATCCAATTCCAGTTCCATCTTGATTCGCACATCAGATTAGGCCCTGTCCGAAGATTAGCATGATGGAGATAAAGACCAGATGCAAAGATAATAGGTGATTCTTTGTTTTAATGCTGAGAGGTAACAGTAGTTACTGCAGTCTGCACACAATTCTATTAAATATTCTATGTTTGTCATGTTCTATTAGAAATTACAAAACCACCTGTTTTGACGGCTATTATATCGTATGGCAAGCGTTGTTGTAATATAGGCTAGGCCTTTCCCCGATCTGTCAAACAATAATTAGACTGGCATAATTGTACAATTATGTACGCAACAGTTGTACAATTACACAGCTATTAGAAAACATTAAAGCACACGCAAACAGTCTGAATAATTCCTATATGACTCAGTAATAGCTGTCAGTCAAACCAGCGGGTTATTATGGAGTGAAGGTGATGACAGCGTCTGATCTCTCGTCCATGGCCAGACTCGTTTGCAAATAAACAGCTGTCTCGCATGTCTGATTTTAAACCAGTCAGTTCTCATTGGCTTCAGCTTTAGGGGATGGAATAAAATTCCTCGACAAAAACGCTCGAGATCAAGTAATATTCCTTTGCTAATAACAGATTTACAAAATCGAAAAGTGTCTTTTTTGAACATTATTATACTAGTATGCAAAAGGCCTGTTAAGGTAAAATTGGGCAAGTACTGCATGTAGCTACATTTCGTGCATGAACTTGAGTTAAAATAAAACCCTAAGAGGAAGCTTACAAATGCTGTAAATTACACTTTCAAAATTACATATTGCATTTTACATAGTATCCATGTGAAATTTGCTATGTGCATATCATTCCACACAATTCCAAGTCGGGACTAAGTACCACAATGAGATGCAACTTATAGTGGGATGTATGAGACAGTAGAATAATAATACCACCATCTTGGCCCGCATGTCTGTCACCCAATCCAGTTTAATTAAGAGCTTCATATTTTTCTACAGCAGTGCCCTGCAGCATTTCAGAGCCTGCCAGCCAATGTCCTTATTATATAATCAATAGAAAAGGAGAAAAGCCTTACGTTGCATTGGCACTCCGAGTATCTCCGGTAGACCCTTCACAGGACTCTCTGTTGGTAGAACAGCCGCACTTTGCATCATTGTGGTCCAAAACGGGGAGTAAACACACACATATACACGCTCAACACGGTAGGCTGAAGCTCCCGTCTAATAAGTGAGAAAATGTTGAATATCTCAAAGAAATAGCGGGTATTGACCCTTCTGTAAAACTAGCTGTCCCGTTAAAGTCCGATATGTTTTATTATCCTGGAATATTGTCCGTGCATGCAGGATTTCGCCGTGCTCTTTTGGTGTGGATCATACAAGCTGCTTGATTCATTCACACTGCAGGGGCAGCCGTGACGTAACCCTAGAATAGGCCCCGCCCGGGACCAATGGGAGCCGAAGACAAGCCTGAATTGCGCGGAAGAATTATTTTCTTGAGCGCAGGTGTGCAGTCAGAAGAAGGAAGAAGTGGTGACGAGACAGAATGCCACTAGAAAGGCGGGCTATCTTTCGAATAGCATAGATAAACGCAAGTCTACGTTCAGTTGCGGAACGTTGCTTAACGTTGCTGAGTGAAATTCCGCAAATAGAGAATATGTAATATTAAATTCTACATAGCATGTATATTTCTAACTAAACGTTCCAGAACGTAAAAACATAACCAATTTAGCACAGGTCAGCTTTGTTCGTTTACATAAAAAAACATCTCTAACTTAAGTGTTAAAACCCTGGGCAGCTGAAAATGACAATGCCTTCGACAACAGTTTGCGCTGGTCAAGTAGAGATTTCACATGCAAGCCCTAGGCATACTTTACCACCGTATCATTAGCCTACCTGCTATGATGTCAAACAGAAAACATTCATCGGTTTTCTCATATTGTCAACGATTTAAACATTAGGCTGTTGGTAAATTAGTTGTAGCTACAACCGTTATTTTATTCTGGTTAATACTAAAGAAAGTAAAATTCGTCCTAATAGAATAGGAGATCACAATATTTGTGTCTCTATAAATCTCTATGATTAGGATGTAACATGAATGAAAGGAGAGCTATTGTCAGAGAGCCTTGACAGGTATTAGAAGTCCAAGCACAATCCTTCTGACAGTGTTCATTTCAATTCCGCGTTTGAGAGACTGCTCTCGGATAAGATATTCCCCCCGGAGAGTTCGTAGTTCAAGCTAGATGAACTCAATCTTCGCTTCCAATTTTCTTCAAACATGCCATGAAATGCACGGTGTGGTTGCTCGGTCCGCGTACCACGCTGTTTCAGACAAACAATGCCGTCCTATTCCACTCACAAGTTGAACGAATTTGTTCAAGCATCCAACCATCTGAATCTCGAAATGAATAGGCTACAAAAGAGCATATTCTACTATTATCTGACGATGACCCTGCATCATTCATACTAGGCTATAACAAAAAGAGTTTACAATAAACACAATAAACATTCAGGATTTATAACGTACTTGTTTATTTGTATTAATTACAATTGAATTGTAACAATAGATAATAACAATAGTCATGCCCTTTAGATAATCACAGCAGTAACAGTATAACATTTTGTTTGCAACAACATTAAAATGGAAGAAATAATTAATTTGGACAATAGTCTAAGTAATATCAGTTTTCATGAGAGAAAGGCATTTATTTTGCAGCAGCTACATTTTTCTACGGCCAGAAGTATTTCGTTACGGATATGGACTGCAAAGATACAAAGATACCTATCCAAAACAGCTTTTAACACCTATGGGGTTTATCTAAAATCAACTAAAAGATCGATCGGTATTAGATTTAAACACATTCACAATTATTAGACGTGCACAGTTACAATGAGTTAAATAGGAGCCTAATACTAATGTTGTGTTGACCTGTTTATTTAACTAACTTCGATTCCTGTTTGTAACAATATCTTCTAGCCTACTCTTTTATATAGCTGTGTCAAATAAACACATCAAAACCACTTCCTATATGACTAAAGTTAGTAGGTCATTGCATGTAGACTGTCAATAGACCTATATTTTAGACAATAAACCTACAAATGACTAAAATAGTAACGATATTCTGTAATTTGCTTAATGTAAAATGTTTGCTAAACTAAGAAGATATGTAAACAGTGCTGATGATTCCGTTGTTTTCGCATATTGCACTCTAGAAACCTGGTAAGCCTTTGGTGAATGTTTCAGATGTAATTTAGTCAAATGAAAAAAACTCATCAAGCTGATTAAATGGAAGCAGCAGTGATATTCCGGGAATATTTCCCACACCAGCGCTAAACTCGCTTTTATGTCATTATGCCCGTTTCTCCTCCCCCTTATACCCACAATCTCTTCATCCATTCCAGCATCCAGGCCTGTGGGGCAAGGAAATCATCCGCTTGTGCACTTTCATTTTCATACACTTTCCCTTTCTTGATCATACAATTACTATGATTTTTGTGTGGCATTTTAAATCATTCGGCTTTAAATGGAAATATTATTTTACTGTCAACATAGGGTCATACAATTGGGCTGGATTTATTAATGTACGTGGTCACCCATAGGTGGACCGTGGATAAGCAGCGCACACCTGATGATACTGCGTGACAACATTAAGGAATTTAGTTTATTGCATTCATATTACAAATAACAAATATAAAAAAAACTGCAAGAGAAATTGGGTAGAAATTGTACGCAGAAGAAATGTCAGAGTTTTAATTCCCAGATAGAACATAGGCTAGGAAATCTTGTGGTCAACACCGGTGTTGGGATAGATGTAATTGTGTCATTGTAAAACCTAATGATGGGCAACTCTTAGGACAATGAGTAAGCGCCAGGCTATAACTCAAGCAAAGGGCGATTTTTCTGCCATGCGCTGTTGACCCAGTCACCTCTAATTAGATATAATATTTCAGTGTAAGAGTTCATTGACATGTGCGATTCACAAATCCTCCTAATAGGTAAAGCAAACGGGCCAAGAGGTCTTGAAATACAACATTTCATTCTCACCACAAGACTGCTGGTGTCCTTAGTATACAGCAAGGCCATCCTCAAAAGCTGCTTATTAAAGATACATGTTTGTACCCTTGAGCGATATTACCTTCCACGAAATGGATCGATGTTTATTATGAAATGCAAGACACACCGAAGGAAGTGGTTGTGCTAGTCACAAAAATAACCCACAGCGTAAGGACGAAGTTTATATATATATGACTTAAAATGTACTTCAGGGTACTCGAGAGAAATCGAAGAATCCCCAATCAGTTATAACAGGAAGTGTTGTATAGTAACAGGATGAACCTAACCTAAACATACTTGGCGATGTAATATTCCAATTGATTAGTGAATAACACCCACACACACATACACACAAGCACACACACTTAAAAAAGCAGAACAGTAGACCTTCACTACAATAAAGTGAACCGATATGCACATGAAAACAGTGAATTGAGAAAAACGCATTTTTTCCACAATTACAACAATTGTTTTACAAAGAAATCCTGGTAAATTATGATTAATTAGAGACATTCTGGAATTAACAGTATTCTCATATGTTGAAAATTGTGGTGGATTTAATTTCATTGGGAGGTGAGCACCTAAATAATATCTGTCTTATGGAACCCTAGTTTTGTGGTCGGGAAAAATCTCCATTTCGGAATATTTTGAAATATCTCTGTCAGTATGACAAACCTGAGAATCTTGATTACTAATGTGACACAGAAAAATAGTTTATAAACAGAGTCAAACCTCAAATGAATGAATGCTAAATTCATAATGCACTTAATTAATGATCCGAGTAACCGACTCCCACTCGTATTGACAAAACGCGTACAAAACCCATGCAAACACATACCTACTAAGGTGGATTTTAAGCGGCATGTCAGTTTCAGCACCACGTCGGTTGGACAGCGCTCAGAGTGGCTTGAGGGTGGGCGAGGGGTTTTCAGTCTTGTTTATATCCAGCAACGCTATGCAAGGACGAACATAAAGCTGTAGAATGTAGATAGTCTATTATTTCCGTTTCAGACAAAATACAAGACAAAACAGAGAAAGTAAACAGAGAACCACCGTGGCGGTAGCATCAGTCAGAACGAGCTCCCAATTTCTTTGCCAGAAAAAGATCGAGAAAGAGTGGGGACCTTAGACGAGGCCACGGAGAAAATTAAATTGCACTTGGGAGCAAATTCTATTAGGGAATAGTTATTGTCTCCTGACAGCTCCTGTCCATTTAGGTAATTAGTAGAAGAGATTGTTTGTACAAACGAACTGTATTCTACATTATTGTTAGCAACAGCCATCTGATAGACTACTATTTTGTTGCTTAGTTACATTTCCCATTTGATTTGATTAACCTTATGCTCCTGCAATCAATAACCTGTCATTATAACTCCATAAATGTAGAAAACAACCAGAGCTACTAAATTGGGAAGACTGTGCCTAATAATAACTCCTAAAATTGTGCTTTTCAACTCTACCTTCTAGTTAATTGCACTCACCTGGTCTCCCAGTTCTGAATCAGACCATGAATATAAAGAAAAAGAAAACCAGAAGTGTTTTGTCATTTCAGGACCGGAGTTGAATTCACCTTCCCGAATACATCATCATCTCTAGTTGTTTGCCTTTTTAAAAAAGATTATTGGGGAAATAAATAAATTTATACTTTTAAAAGTGTTCAGATTTTGTTTAAGACAAAAACATAGTCAAAAGGACAATATATGATATCCTGCCCTTTTGTGCTTGTGACCTGCAATTTAAAAAGTAGGTTTTCAATGGGTTTCATCTCTGTAGGCTTAGATGGCCATTGCAGCATTTGTATTTTGTGAAAATCTATCTTTTCGTTTTAAGAATACATTTATTTAGATATACACCGCCATTAAATCATTTGAGGTCAGAAATGTCATTTTCTCACACCATGCTGGTCACTCCATGTTAGACAGAATACCAGCTGACTGCTTTTTCCCTAAATAGTTATTGCATAGTTTGGAGCTGTGCTTTGGGTCATTGTCATTTTGTAGACATCACATTGCATCCCCCATGCTTGACACTGCAACTGTTCATTGGGTCTGTATCGCACAAATGTTCTTCTTTGTTATCCGCACACTGCAAACTAAGATTTGTCTGTAGATAATAAATGTTTCCAATCTTCTTTTTTTTTTATTCCCCAATCTGAGATATTGCTATTTCTTTGCAACTCTGCCTAGAAGGCCAGCATCTTGGAGTGGCCTCTTCACTGTTGCTGTTGAGACTGGTGTTTGTGGTAACTATTAATAATTAAATCTGCCAGTTGAGGACCTGTGAGGTGTCTGTTTCTCAAACTAGGTACTGTAATATGTTTGAAATCTTGTTTAGATGTGCACTAGGGCCTCCCACTCATCCTTCTATTCTGGTTAGAGCCAGTTGAATATACTAACGGGTTTCAGAAGAAAGTTATTTGTTTCTTGACATTTTGAGCTTGTAATCAAACTCCAATTGCTGAGTCTAAAGATGGACAGTTGCATTGCTTATTTAATCAACAAAATAGCTTTCAGAAGCACTAATACAATTCCAAAAATATTTTCTTACGAAAACATTTCTTAGCAAACACAACGTGCCATTCAAACACTGGACTAATTCAACACTCTGCCTTTTCCAGCTACAATAGTCATATACATCATTAACAATATCTACTCTGTATTTCTAATCAATTAGATGGTATTTAAATGGACAGAAAATGTGCAACAAACGTGAAAACAAGGATATTTAAGTGACCCTAAACCTTTTTAATTGTAGTGCACAATGTCTCACAAAAACACAAGCGTTTTGAGCCCTGACCAGTTCACTGTTCTGAAGTGACATTTTGTTTTTGTTCTGCAGCAATCTTTCTTTATATTTAGCTGCATCCAGTTATTTAAATTTTAACACAATACTCAGTCCTTGCTAAAAAGTATCATCCCCAAAGCATGATGAGGCCACCATCCTTTAATGTTTGGATAGTGTGTGTTGAGGCATGGGCAGGTTTTTGCAATGCATAGCACTTTAAATTTTGTCCAGAAAGCTGTGTCATGGTCTCATCTGAATACCTTTTTCGACATTGCAGCTTGTTCCCTATCATGCTTTCAGAAGGTACTTTTGAGTAGCAGCTTCTTACTTGACAACCTCCAATGCAGGCCAGTTTTATGCCAAGCTCTTGATATGATTGATCGGTGCACCATTACTCCACTCCCTGCCACTTAACTATGTATCTCCTTCAAAGTGATTGTTGGCCTGTCTGTGGCTTCTTTAACAAGTCTTGTTTGAGCGCTGGGTTTTCAGCGACAGCCTTTTCTTGGCAGTGACTGGATGGTGTGTGGCAGCTTCCGCTTCCTAAATATTGATCAGATATCCAGTTGAAGATGTTGTTCTTTCCACTAATGCAATGGTGCAAACAAAAAGCCAGGCTTGTGTAAATTCATAGAAAAAACTGCTGTATCTTAGTTTCTACTCATTCCCACAGGATGAGTAGCTCAAGAAAAATGTATAATTGTGAATGCAATTAGCAAGTTTTTTTGTCCTTCATTGGGCTAACTCAGTGTCCATAAAATTGGACTCACAAGTGTTTGGAGTGTTAGGTATGTATTTTGGGCTTTGTATTCCAGAACTTTGTATTTGAAATCATTCTACAATGACTATAGGGCTGAAGTGTCAGATTTAATTTGTGTGCATTTTATACATTGGATGAATCGTTCAGCAATGACAGCACATTTTTCCTGTTATTATAATTATTATTAGACATTTTTATTTGTTTGCATTTTGAGTCTCTAGCTGGTGTCAATTGACCATAGAATAAAAATATCCCGGGATGGCCTAGAAATCGAATCTACTCACAAAACACATACTGGTGCAACCGTGGATTCAAATGCAGCCCTAACACAGCTATTTTAACACACCCTCTTCCCTCTCTTATCTTTCCTCACTGTCTTATCTAATAAAGATATATGAAAAGAGAATAATGGAATGGGACTGTCCCACTCCTAAGAATGAAAAATATACAAGTTTCAATGGCAATCTCATTCTCAAGACCAGAAAATCCATTGAAAACCAATTGTTTGAGTTTAAGAAGTCATTCCATGAGCTCAGACATGGAAAAGGATACTAAGGATCTGGAAATATTTTGTATGGATGAATTTTCTAAGATCCATCCTAACATGTTTTTCAACTCCTAAAACGTTTTAGAAAAAGACTAAGTGACATTAAAGGGGCACTGTGTGGAATCCTGCCTCTAACGTTTAGAAGACTTAACTTAAAAAATAATTCCTCCTCTTCTTCCCTTACCCAATGAGAAATGGAATAATATTAGCTAGCCCAGGGTGGTTAAGGCTGAAGGGATCAAACTAATCGAAAGGCCGAAAAAAAAGTTGAAATGGGGAATATATTAGGAACACTATAAAAATATTCAAATATTTTAACATTAACTGCAGCTGTCTTCTGGCCTTTAATGCTTGTATCTGCGCTAGTAGTACAATAGAAAAACTTTTTTCAGATTTGAAATTCCAAAAAGAAAATATCAGATCATATTTATCACATAATTTCTATTCCCACACCTATTGCTTTTGTAACAACTCACTTTAGGGTACACAGAAGACGGCCTGCAGCCGTCTACTTAAACTTTGGCTGTGCTGGCTGAACTAAATGTCTTTAAAGTGACTACCAAAAAACAAAAACATGTTCCTGGTATCCTTTTATTCAATCAGTTAACATGCATCCTAGGCTTTGAAATGTCCACATACCAACTGTGTCTGATTTAACACACTGACCTGCATGTCTGGATGTAAACAGGAGAGCACTGTCAGGAGGGCTGGGTGCTAAGTTGAACTTTAGCCAGCATCGATGTACCTTCAAACAACTATTTGCCCAGTATTAACAAATAACTACACTCAATTATTGTCACCAGTACATGAGAATATATCAGGCTGCGGCAAGCATGGCGATTGAATTATTGTCAAATGAATTATGTTGTAATGGTAGACATTTTCCATCCTACCAAGTGTACCGTTTTCACTCGTTTGAAGGCGCACCAGTTCCCTGCCTATCACTTCAAGGGACAGGTGCTTGCTCCTCGGATGACCCGTTGGCCAATGTGGGAATAGTGAAAATGTTCAGTAGAAAGGTAAAAGAGGAAAGGGTGGCATCAGTAAAATAAGTAATATAAAATAATAGATAACATTTTAATACCAGTTTGACACAAGTAATAAACATACAGGCAGAAAATGCAGGAAAAGGTGACAATAAAATATTGTATATGGATGACCACCCCATAAAAGGCAGTATTAGTATGACATAACAAAACAGGTGTCCAATTATTTCTTTAAAGAAAGACACAACTGCACAAAACAAAGTACTGTGATTCCAGACTTGGAGACCTGTCAAAGTTTTAGTATGAGCTAAACAATAGGCTTAGTTGTAAGTTTCTAAGATATTTGGAACATGCATAAAAGTGGTCGAAACGTGTCCATGTGTGATCTCCACCCACAAGCGCGATAATCAGGCGGTTGGTTGAGTGTCTAAGATTAGAAATGGCGGCCAGCTTCCTCATTATATTTCACTGGTCACAACTGCACATAACTACGTACTGCGCCTCTGGGCACAGTGCCCTAAGGGTTGTTCAAGTTACGTGGGAGGGATTCCGCTCCCTGTCCAATCACATCATATTTTTTAGAGGAGGAAACGAGTCTGTAGTTTCTGTCTGCGAAGTTCTGCGCTAACAAAACCACTACTGTGTTATATACAAACGCTTTTTACATGGTTAAATTTCGAGCCAAATAGCACGCCCCCAGAGATAGAAACCTCTGCGAAGTTTTATAGTAGATCAATCAGAGGTGATCAGTAACAAGTCTCAAATGTGCTGTTATTTCTGCGTGACAAACGATGCTTCATCAGTCCATACTAAATATCATAAAATGCCATTTGGCTTAATTTGGAATTCGGAAAGGTTTGATTTAATCAGATATCACAGCTGGTAAGACCTGGCGCTCCACTCTAATGTAGGACCATCAATAATGTTTTGTTTTCATGTGTTGACAATTGAAAGCCCAGGCACACCGCTGGCTGCTGCGTCCATAGTTGTGCTCTGAAAGCTTGGAAATAGAGAGGGCTTGGAGTCAAAAGGGGGCAGGGCAATGTTCCAGGAAAACACAAAGCTCAAGATCAAGCGCTGGTGTCCTTCAAATGAGCTTGTAATCTGGACTACATCAAAACCGTCTTATCCCCAAAGGTACTCACCCGGCCTTCACATCCACCTCCGCCCCCACGGTCGAAACCCCCCAAAAGCCCATTTCCAAGTGTGTGAAGGAAGAGACCCTAAAAGCCGATTGCGTTTTAATAAAGTTTATTATCGGGTGGGAGCTAATCCTCACGGTAATCTCCCACAGTCCAAAGGAAAGCTGGATTACTCACTTGCTATAATCCCAATGAAATTGTTAGGATTTAGCTAACGCAACAGACCAGATGGCAACAGGCTTTTTCCTTCAACCTACAGCCACCACCACATCCTTACCCTTCAATTTGTGGAAAACAATACACTGAATGTTATTCGTGTTTTTCACTTAAACGGTCGCATGACATAATTTGAGAAGATGGGTAGGAGCCGAGAAAGCGTAATCGGACATTCGGAAATTGATGGCGGGTACATTTTGTTTACTTGCATCCACAGATGTAGCTCGATAGATTTAAAGCGGCAGCGAGCTATACAACACTGTCAGTCCCCAAGTGAACAATCATGATAACAATGCACACTTAACAAAAATAATTTTATTTAGACAAGCGAAGCAAAATACAGTAACTTGTTGTAAAGCGAGACCAGAAAAGCTTAATGTAATTGAGACCGGCCAAAACCCCAATCCTGTTTATTCAGTTCTCTGAAGTAGTGCTGCTACATAACCATTTTTGTCTAAAAACTCAGTTGCGCAAACCTGAGCAAGATGATCTGACAGAACTAGTGTGGAAAATATCATAAAATTACATCTTATTGTGTGAACGTTAAGCATAACCAATCTGAGCGCACTTTATAAAACATCTGTTAATGTAATTTCTTTCAAACATCTGCTTGCCTAATGCTAAAATCAATTTGTATAATCCTCCAGGCAGTGTTATTACAAAAAATTCTCGACAAATCTTTCATTGTAAAAATACAATTTTCAAATTGAGGTTGATGTCTTTCTATGCATATAAAATGGTCCTCCCTGGTAAAATAAGTAAATTAATCCATAAAATGATATAGTGATTCATCACATTACAATAAATATCAAATACATCTCTTGTTATATTAATACTAAAAATCTATTCATATCCTCATGTTTTAATTCATCCTACAAAAGTGGTCAAAAAAGGCACTTTTTCCCCTCAAATTATCCCGAGTGCAAGCGCCAGAAAAGCAATTCATTGATGCAGAACACTTCCCAATCCCTTGCTTAGATGGTTTAGGAATAGACCACAGCTTCACAGTTGCGTACGTCTAAATCCACGTTGATTTACGGTAGAGCCACCTTGGTCCGGCGCAGCTTCAGGCGGTTCTTAAAGAAGAGGTACATGGCCAGAAGACACAAGGACGACAACAAGTATAGGATCACGCACAGGCTGACATCCAGTCTGGAGAAGCCCACACTCAGCAGGGACATCCAGCGCCGCCTGTTAGGCCTGGGGTACATCTCCAAGTCCCTTTCCTCCTCCGAACCGGCGTATTGGCCCGTCAGTATCCTCTTCTGCAACGCGTTGCGCCGCCCCGACAAGTCTCCCGGTTCCACAGGCCCGGCCCCTTGTTCCAGGCTGGCTCGGAGCCTCGGCTCCTCCTGTCTCTGGAGGGTTCTGGTTCTGACGCGGGAGGACATGGCTGCTGCTGCAGCGCGGAGGGCCTTGGCCTTGTAGTGTTGGTCGACGAAGGAGTCCAAGTCCACGATCTCATCCTGCACAGGCCTGAACTTCAGCCCCACCATGCTGGGCTTGTGGCGCTGTCGGACCCCGTCCGCCTTCGTCTTTACCCCTGGCTGGGGTTCGGACATCTGAGGGGTTTGGATATCATCCATTTCCTCCTCTGCAGCCTGCTCTTCTTCTGCTCCTTCCTCTTCCTCCTCATCCTCCTCCTCCTCCTTTAGCTCCTCCCGTCCTGGTAGAAGTTCGGCTATGGTGTCCCGAGCTCTCCTTTCTGCTCCTCTCTTGGCCTCCTGCTTCATTTGTCGGGCAACCAGGCTCTCCTTCTGCTTGGAGAGGAGCTGCGTCTCCTCCTCAAGGTAGTCTGAGAGAAGGCGTTTAGAGGAGAAGTGGGTGTGAAGAAAGGCAAGCACCTCTTCCTGCTTCCAGGTGTGTTCTCCGGTGGCCTTCACCCCGTGGCAGCTGGGACATAGATCTGGGGGAGGCCACTGAATTTTAGGAAAGCTGGGGTCCTCACTTGGAGCACCTGGTCAGAAGGGAAAACGACAGGGCGGTTATCTGGGGTTGCTCATCGGAGGAACATTACAAACAGTACCGGTAATAAAAGTATCATGTTTAACAAGAAACCGATCAGGTATAACCCGGCACGCTGTCATGTAATGACACAAGAAGAACATCGCTCTCATCAAGACAGCCAATGTAATAGTAAAATGGAGGTACATTTGTGATGACTGGACATAGCTGTTGAAAACATTCCGACCCATCCTCTCCCACATGGGTCATAACGGTCAGCAAGTGCCACGTGTGTGTGTGTGTGTGTGCGTGCGCATTTGATGTCTAGGTGTGTGACAGGGTCTAACAATGATCAATGGGCTTCTGGTACATCCCCTGGAGAGAGGGGTGGCAAGATAACAGATGTGGTCCAAGCGGACAGGCCCCACCCTCTTCTCAACTGGACCACAGCCCCCTTACCTCCACACCCCTTTGAAGACAGCCCCAATCTCCAAATTGAATATGAAAGCAGTCACCTCCGGGGGGACTCTACCTTTAATGAATTACAATTCTTTTGCTTTACACGGTTTCTTTAGCCCCCCAAATGGAGGCATCTGCTAATAAATTGCTTGTCGTCGCCATGCGGGGAGGAGAGTCAAAGCTGCAGCCGAGGTCTGTCACTTTACAACGCTGTCAATTCACATCGCCTGTGTGCCCCCCCCCCCCCCCCCCCCCCCCCCCCCCCCCCCCCCCCCC
>JACXGK010001397.1:18160-41354 GCA_016801125.1 Novumbra hubbsi | reverse complement strand
CTCAATTCCAATCTCCTCGCCTTCCATTTTACAGAGGTGACTTTAGCAATAATACCGATCCTAATATTGTAACAAAAGCTTGTCGGAGAAATGTCATTCACAGCCCCGCATAAATATTCATTGGGTATGAATACATGGGACTTTTTACCACAGCAAACTGTTTGGCACTAGTTCTGAATGTTGAGAAGTGCACTACAGGACACAAGGAACCTGTACCTTTTAAAGGGACTGGTGGTTTAGCAAACTGATGCTCTAACAAAATCAAACAAAACGGATCCTGCATCAGAGAACCGAGACGTTCCAGTTCTCAGCTGCAAGGCCGAGAAAGCCTCCTTGGCTTGGGCACCTCCTCTCCTCCTTGGCCTAGGGCACCTCCTCTCCTCCTTGGCCTAGGGCACCTCCTCTCCTTGGCCTAGGGCACCTCCTCTCCTCCTTGGCCTAGGGCACCTCCTCTCCTCCTTGGCCTAGGGCACCTCCTCTCCTCCTTGGCCAGTGGCTTGGCTGACCATGTGTCTCCATCTCGCCCTGAGTGACAGGTGGCAACAGGGCGGGTGTGCTGCAGCGCTGGCCCTGCTCAGCCCTTTGTGCCGGTTAAATGAATTGCGTCGCTAGTTTACAAATGGGGCCGGTTTCATGCATGGTTGCCTCTGAAAAGCGGAGGGGGGGAGGGGGGCTTCTAAAGGGCCTCACTTTAAGGGGGAGGTGAATGAAAGGGAGGATGCTTCCCCTGGGGAAGGCTAGAATGAGAAGCAGAGACATGAGGTCTGCTGGGGGGGTTTGAGATACTGGTACTCTTGGCTACCAACAGTGCCTGTGTTGAGGGGGGGGTGACACGGCGTGTGCCACCTGCTGTCACAAGCACCTTGGGAATTGAGGCTGGTGGTCACCGCTCTGGGAGATTGTTGCCATATCAATTGTCAAGCGGAGGATATGACTCTCCGGGGAGAGCGAGTCAGGCAGTCCTAATTGGGAGGAGTGTCTGGAGGGGGGGACGGGAGCACACCCCTCCGCCCTGTTATTCGGGATGCGGGCTGTCCGGGAGATTTAGGACGGGGGGGAAAAGAAAACAAAGTGATTTAACAAAGTGAAGTGTTAATGACAGGCCTGTGCCTAATAAACTCCAATGATGGTCCAAGTCAGCAGTCACACCGGCCTCATTTAAAGGACACGTGTAAAGTACCACAGATGGGCTTCTTCACAAAATAAAACCTGATAAGAAATAAAACACTAATGAATGCAAACACATAATTGCCAAAATGAAACAAACAATAAAAATCAGGGCGGTTAGCGGTCTCTGCGGTTGGCAGTACTTGCTGTTTGCGGTCTTTGGAACTCCTGTTAAGGTCACAGATTGAGTATTTACTGTTGACCTGTAGTGAGCTCTAGACAGGCTGAGGCAGGGCAAGGAGGCTTAGTCTCCTGGAAGATGGGCTAATCTCTGAGGAGGAGACGGAAGAGGGTGAGGAGGAGAGGGGGGGGGGGCAGCTGGTGTCTGCCCAGAGGATCGTCAGGGCGTATTACAAGGATTTCATTTAGGGGCGAGGAGTTGGAAACATGGTGGTGGAAGGGGGGTGGGGAGGTGCTCCCACAAACAAGAATGAAGGTGCGGTCAATATGAGACTCGTGGTCAATATGAGACCTGTATAAAGGAGTAGGAGGAAACAGATCGTCTAGGGAGGATAAGAGAAAAGTACTAGAAGTTGGCAAGATGTTCCCTACGGGCCCCAGGAATATCATTTAACCAGAATGTGTTTGGTAAAGTAAAGAAAAGGACTGACCAGGACCCAGTTTCCCAAAAGCATCTTATGGGGCTCAGTTCATTTTCAGAAGCTTTATAGGAGCTTTGTTAAAGCTTTGAGCAGTTTACCAATGCCATCCTTGTACTTTAACGCCTCATTATTAATGCCTGCCCAAGACCATTTTCAGAACAATCAAGTACAATGTTAGATACCGCTATGCTTTTCAGAGTCACGTTATATATAGAAGATATCCTCGAAGCCTGAGATGTCAAACCGGTTCCACAGAGGGCCTGCAGACACTTGGGCCTTTGTGGAACCGATGCGCCTCACTGTGAACACTGATAATGTCACAATGTATTGAGTTCATAATGCATCTTTTCCTCTGAGATGATATGCCTACTTGGGCACTTGCCAAAATGTGACATACCCTATAACAGCTCATGGTGCAGAGCAATACTGTTATACCACCATGCTGAGACTGCACACAGACTACAGAGAT
Organism: Novumbra hubbsi; assembly: GCA_016801125.1. Lineage (NCBI taxonomy): Eukaryota > Metazoa > Chordata > Actinopteri > Esociformes > Umbridae > Novumbra > Novumbra hubbsi. Next base: position 39,116 of record JACXGK010001397.1, on the reverse strand, counting down.
CCAAACCTGCTCAGAGACCTTGTCCCAGTTTCACCACAAACACCAACTTCCGAAAGAACAGGCTGGTTCCAAAGAAACACAGCAGTGCTCATTTCAACAGTCAGTGACTTGACATTTCACTTGTGAGCCGGTATCTTTTCTTGAAAAATACTTTTTCAAGCACTTCATTTAGATTTTCAAGAAGCTATCCGTTTTTATTCATTCGCCTTTAAAAATGTGTTTCCCTGGGCTGCTAACATCGTTGTTGTCAGATTGTGGATTGATGATGCACATGCATTGTCCACATGAACAAGTATGAAGCATAAGAACTGCCTTCTGTTGGTACTATGATCATGTCCCCAGTGAGCCTGGAGAAATCCCTTTACAATCATAATCCCATTATGCATACACAGTCCACGTCTGGAAGCAAATTAAGGGTCATTTTGACCTTAGAACAATGTCATTACGGTTCCCGATAGGATACCCCCCCCCCCCCCCCGTCTTGTTAACCTTGCTAATACCTTTGAGCAATGGCTGGACCTGGGGAATCATATCATATGCGATCTATACACCGGAGCCCTCCCACAAACGACACTGGGGCCCCGCCCACTATGTCCTGTTGTCATTTGTATGTTCCTTTCTCCTCAGAATTTACATTTTTGACCGATAATTCGTGTTCAATAAAGTGTATTTGAAGCAGAAATTATTTATCATTATGAGTCGAGTTCCATTTTGCTATATGTAGGATGTGCTGTTATAGTAGAAGAAAGTCTTTGCCTTCTTTCCAACCTGCAGTTGAAAATTATTCAAAAACTGTTTGTATGTGATCTACTACTCTCGGCTGTACAATTTTGTATGTATAGGTTATGAATAATGGCTTTCATGTAGACCCCCCTACACTTTGCCTCATATGTGGTTTTACTTACGCACCACCACTGCACTGGATCACATTCTTGCTTACTGGGAAACTCCAGCCTTTTTCAGATGGTACTTTAACTAATGGTTTCTTTCTTGCCCCTTTCTCATACAGGCCAGTGCAATGCAGAACTCTTTACATGGTGGACTGCTACACCATCACTCATCCAGCTATGGAATTTGGTAGCTTGTTCAACATAATTGTTGGCAGAGCCTTTTTTCCCCCGTAAGTTCCTGATTGTTGATCCAAGTGTGCTCATTGGAATATCAACACAATTCTTTTGTACCAATTCCCTAATCCATGCAATTGCATTCCTTTTGTCTCTGGTTTACATCTTCCTTCAGATTCAAACAAGGATCTTTCAACAGTGGGGTTTTTTTCCCGAGAAAATGTGCCGCAACTTTAACATTTCACAGCAGGAGGCCAATGTTAAAGCAACAGTATGGTTATTAGTGCCATTTCTTGGAAACCGGAAGCTTCCACAGCACAAGAGTCAAATACTTATGGATGCAAAAAAAATAAAAATAACGTCTCTCTCCTACACGTTTCCTAGCATGAAATCTATTTCTCCCATACAATAACAGATTGAGGTTAAAAACAAAATAAGAAAGAAATGATTGAAGTGATTGTACATTTTGTATTTCAGTAATGAGAGAATTGGCCAGGGGTCTGAACAGTTTTCCAAGGACTGATATAGATGGATATATGAAAATGTGCTAACTCCCTGTAAAATCAATTTGCCATCCATTTGCCAGTATCAGGGCCAAACTCACCGGCCAATCTGTTGTTGACTTGGTTATGACGAGTCCAGAGCCACAGCACCGGGCTGATCCAGGACCCCCCCTGGGACAGGCTCTCCGTGGCCATGTTCTCAAAGTGGGTGGCACACTCCCGGCAGCCAAAGAAGTGGTGGACATATGACCTCATCGCCTGGACTACTTCCTGTGGGTCTGGGGTGAAGAGGAGGACATTATTTGTTATGCAAGTCCTTTTGGAAAATCACAACGAGCCCTGGTCTACCTCAGGTGGAAAACGACCACCGAGTTTAACCGCCTCACCAGTACCTATGGATGTAAACCCTGGTTAAAAAAGGTAAACATTTTAATAATAACACATGACTTTAGGCTTAGGTTAAGACTAACCCCTTAAATGAAAAATGACAGACATTGAGGGCTTTTCCAGAATGAACCCATTAGTGGTTAACAGGGCAATTCGGCCATGCAACCTCGGTGCCACGGGCATTCCCACGGTGCTGTGCTGGGAATAACCACCAATGTGCAAGGGAGAACAATCAGGTTGGCAGATGTCCGTACCAGCGCCTTACCAGTGCAAATATTTCTACCGCGAGTTTTTTGTTGTGTTTAATGCCCTCAGTAAAGCCTGGTTTCTGCCCTCCCTGGAGGTGGGGTGGACGCCTAATCCAGAGGTCCATGTGCAGGGGGCCAGATGGACACCCCTGGGTCCCTTGGTGGCCCATCTGCACGTGATATGAACCCCCTACCCATCCTATAAGCTCTGGGACTAAGCCCTCCAGGAGAAGAGCGCTGGTCAGCTGCCTCTTTTATAACGCTCACAAATTCCACTAATCTAAAGAAATCCCCCCCCCCCCCCAAACCCCACTCGCAATTAAAGACTGTTTCAGCTCATGGTGTCAAGAAAACCGAACAAAAAACAACAACACAACACCCCCCTCCTCCAAATTCTTTTATACAGACCCGTCCTGGAATTTGCCACTCGAACCCTTGTGTGTGTCGATGGTTGTGTGACTACACGTTGTGCTTAGGAAAATGTGAAACCTTCTGCTAAGCATTCCCGGCTAATTTGTTTGCAAAGCCCCAACAAAGCACCGGTACTCAGTCTGGTTCGTCCGTCTCCCTGCCCCCATGTCGCTCTGTTGAAAGCCACAGTCCTCCTCGCCGCACACGTGTGGCTCAAAGCGCTACGGGGATCTGTCCCCAGAGAGCAATGAGAGTTCTAACAGACTGGAAACATTGGTGTCACGGTTCAATGCCCAGGCACACACTCCCGAACGGCTGAATGGTGGCGGACTTCAGGCCAATTTCCCCACGTGGCAATGGGTTCTACGGGTCACACTTACTTATTTACCTGGTAAGTGGTACGGAGAACACCTTACTTACAGCATTGACCTGTAATAGTCTCAGTGGGGGGAAGGGGGGGGGGGGGGTCGGAGGAGCCAATTGGAAGCAGGTGATGTTGGTATGAGGCGGTTGACGCCTTACCCTTATGGGACATTCAGTGACCCCAGAGAGTCAGGAAACCCGTTTAACGTGCGTTCCGAACGTGTCCCTGCTCTATTCACCAGAATCGGTAATTGTTACCGCGGAAACCGCCGTTTACTGTGATGTTCCTACCGTTGCTGGCGGCTTCCTTCGCCCGTACAGTGAGGACATGGAAGAGGGTCCAAACACCACATGGGTATCCTCTGAAATGGGGCTTGGATCCCTGGCAGCCGACCCACCTTACTTCGTATGGTAGAGCAGCATTGGGGACCTAGTGATACACACAAACCATGTACTGGTAGTTCATCACTGCTCCAGACAGGGCCACATTGATCACTAAACACAGAGCATCTTAAAAGGGCAAGCTCTCGGCATATGGGACATAAGTGACTGCAAATTGCTAAATATTACCACCCCGCGACAATGTGTCAAAAATGAAATGGTAAATAAATAGTTTTGGGATTACCGTTTTAGAATACACAGGGTACTTTCCGTGGGCTTTGTCCCCAACACGGACTCAATAATGTAAACATTCATCCCCCCCCTCTCCTTATGGGCAATGGGGAAAGTGCATTCAGGTCAGAAGGAGGAAACGGTGGTGAAATGTGGGTTGATCAAACAACATATTTCTTCTGACATGTAGTCATTTCCTTTCTGCCAGTGGCCAGGAATGCAGAGTCTGTGATTGACAGAATTACTCCGAAGTCAATAGTAAAGATTCGCTGTGTGTGTATACGGTTCGACACCAGTCCATTTCCTTAGGGGAGCTGGTTCATACCTCCTCATTGATTCATTGATTCATTGATTTGGCTGCTAAAAAGCTAATGATGTCACTAAGTGACTGGTTCAATTTGGGAACCTTTACGTAGGCATGCATGCTTTAATCAACGTTTTTTCATAACACATGCTGGCATAAGTAACTCATTTTTGTGAAGCATAATGATAATCATACCTAAAGCATTCAGGAGAAGCTTTTATCCAATGCAGGTTTCAGTCATGAGTGCCTACACTACACATATAAACCTGCTTTCCTGAATCCTCAAACGTTATGCTTTTATCTGTATATTTCAGTAATTAATTAAAAGAGCCCATGATTCTGACACCAAAACAACACGGTGGGTGGTCGTTCTGCCTGGAGTTCGTCTGATTGGCTGGTGGCTGTGGGCTGACCTCTCACCTCTGCCATGTTGTCCAGTGCATCCTTTAGTGAGCTGTAGGAGACATCCGAGTCCTTCTGATCTTTGAGCCACGTGCTAACAGAATTCAGCATGTTCATCACCACAGGACGACCAGGAAAGTACTGCCCAAGACAAGAGTTGAACAAAGTTATAATTGTCATCATCGCAATCAACTTCGCAATCCCAGATGTAGTATTATTTGAGTCACATAAATGTGCCTTGTGACAACAGCCTGAATGAATTGTCATTTATGGGAAGTAATTCTTCCCATAATAATTACCACAGGACTTATTTTTAAAAATGTGTTTTGTACCGGTCCATGGTCCCTACTAATCCCATCACAGACATGGCACACAATCCACTAGTTTAGTATAGAGTCAACGGGCTATGCCATTAAATCTGTCTAGGGATTATTCCAGTTTATTCCAAATGGTTCTTGCTACTTTTAGCATTTCAAATGTTATGTGCGTTTTGTTTGTTTACTGACTACCTAACACAACAGCAGATAAGTCCCCGGAAAAATTTCAGCATTGTTTTCAAGAACCATTTGTTTTCTTTCTCCAACCTCTGTAGTTGTCAAGACAACATGCACAATGTAGAAATATGACACTTCGACTAAGGGGGGGGGGGGGGGGGGGGGGGGGGGGGGGGGGGGGGGGGCAGCTCTGGGGGCAAGAGAGGAAATCCCAGTGCCTTGTGTCTGAGGCTGTTGCTGACATGAGTGTCAGCCGTAAACAAGGGGGGTATTAGCGACACAGCCAGCTGACGAGAGGCGCAAAGTCACTTCCTATCCTGAAAAGAGCCCGTACATATTGTCACGACTAGATCCTACAGGTCGGCCTGGGTTGAACCCAAACAAACAGTAGGCCGTCATGGCAACCCCCTCCCATTCAAAAACCGAGCACTAAGAAGCCCCGGTCAGTAAGGAATTTAAGTCAATTCAAATGTCCTACTGTTGAGTCATGGTGAAAATGTGAATACTTATGAGGAGGCTGGGGACAACAATGAGATATCATGCAGACACACACACACACACACACACACACACACCAACACAAGAACGGGGCAAAACTGTCTGTTTGGTAACAGCACACACTGCAATACGGATGACTTGGATTGGGGAAGTTATGACCTTTCGTTTCCTGAAGCTGCACCGGGGCACCAACCCATCAATAAGACCCAGAGACCCAATACCAGGCCGACCGGGGGGGGGGGGGGGGGGGGGGGGGGGGGGGGGTGCAGCCTCCCAGAGGTGCACCTCTTTTGATTTGTGCAGAGTCTTTTCAATTTGCCCGAGCCATCTGTTCAGCTGCGTTTGGGTGCCTGGCTGGGGCCTCCATTCATCACTCTTAACTGGATGCCCATTACACCAGGCCCACTTAAACAGGCTCCTGGAGATTTACTTAACCCCTACGCCCCCACATGGGGCTTTGAGTTGCTCCCTTAATCTTCGAACATCCAGCCAAAACGATAGTATTTGGGTATTTGCAGACACACATAGCCAATAGAGTACTACAGGTGGGGCGTTAATGGGATAAAAAAAAAAAGGCCCCTGCAGCTGGTCTTGTGGAAGACAATTGGTTTATCTGCCAGCCGGTCCGGTTCTGGGGACCGCTGGCCACTAAACAGGCCCGGAAAGCTCATTAAGGTACATTTGAATTTAAGCGAGAGGACAGTGGGAGCAGTGGGACCGATACGCTTTGATAACCAGAGCCAAATGCTAAGCATGCGCTGTTCTCCACAGGAGTCTCCATTTCGCAAACAAAAAGTTATGTTGAGCAAGGAGAATCCACGGCACGTTGTCTGAAACGTTGGCAGAGAGGTTGACGATGCAAAATGGTTAAATATCAGGTTGAGTAGGATGAACCGATGCTGCCATAAACGGCACGCCCATCGTGAAGAATCTCCCCATTCGACCTCAGCTGTAACCACCGTGCACAACCCCCCCCTCCTTACCCCCATGCCCACCCTCCCCAGCCTCTCGCTGGACCATGACAATCCACTTCACCCTGGCAATATGTCATCCTAAATCCGATTAGTATCAGCACTTCAGAAAACGTGGTCTCCTCCAAGGGCCGTTCAAAAGAGAATGCATCTGTCTGCCTGGTCCAGGAAAGCCCTTTTTAATCCTCCCCGGGCGACCTTAGGGACCCACATTTGTACCACTAAGTAAAATCTGCTCGACTGCTCCCGTTCCAACTATGGTAGGCAGCACACTAAGGTGCACGGTCCAACAAAATCCTGTCAAAACCGTTAGCAGGCTACCGGCAAAGTGTCACCTTGGCTGAGTCACTGCCAGCGCCAAATTCCTCGACAATGCACCTCTACTAACATTAGCATGGGCCCACAGAGCCACACGCCCCAGGGGAGGGACGGCTTGGACTGTGGCTCAAACCCTCCTTGTTTTATTCCCTGGCCCGCCCACCCACAATGCTGGAGGCTTCTTTCAAGAAAGCAGGATGTAAACAGTAATCCTAAAACCTCTTTTGTAATGCTCTCAAGCTCCGCAGATCCACTTTTTTTTTTTTTTTTAAATCCCCACATACATGAAGGGATTCATACAATCGGGTCGCCATTACAGTAAATCGAGAAATAATAAAGCGCTGGACAATAGGACTTCTCCGTCCTGTCTGGGGTGGAGATTCGGGCTGACGCGCGCACACAGGGCACGCATCCGTTCTGTTGACAGCTCAATGTGTGACGCCGGCTGTGCCTTCTGACTGAACACAGTGACTCATTCTCAGGACAATCCAATTACTCCAGGCACCATAGCCATTTAAGAACTGTAGTTTGTTGCAACACAAAATGTAATCAAGCTGACTGTGAAATGACATTGAGCTGCCATTTTGTCGTAATATTGTACACATGCAAGGCGTGGTTTTATACTCTCGACTTACTCGCCTGGGTAGCTTCTAACTGGCCCCGAAAAAAATTAAATAAAAAAAGGCTGAACACGAGCCTTTTGTTGAGGCAGTGGCCTTGGACATACGTCAATAAATACCGCTACGACTCTTGCTTTGTACAGTCTCGGAAAGGACACGGCGGTGGCGACTGGGTGTAATAGCACAGGGGTTTGAGCTATTGATTAAACAAACTGGAGTTAATAGGGGGCCAGAGAACCGCCCCCACCCACCAGCACCACCCTCCCTCCCACCAAGTCCTTCTCAGAGGGCCTGTAATCATCAGAGATTGGTTGGCAGGGAGGCTGCCTGCTGCAAGCGGAGCCGGGCTGGGGAGGTAATTGTCTTGGGCCTAATCAAAAGGATCCCTGGCACACTTCTGGGTAAGACCCGGAGGGGAGAGGAGGGGAGTGGAGTGGAGGGGGACCCAGTTCTAGGAAACACCTAGACAAGGGTATGTCACCAAATACAAAGGGCTTGGAGGGCACACTTACATACATCAAGGGACGCTGATAGCCTTTATTTCAACAATTCCCAAAAGAGCCTCTGGTATCCTGTCCCTCGCCATAAATGTATGATTGTCTGTCATTCCTAATGTGATAGATAAATATATATCCATAACATATTTATGAAGATCTCCTTGCGGAACATCAGGGTGTATTACATATAATATTTTTTACTACGTGAAACTAAGCAAGTGCGTTATTGTTAACATTGTAAAAAAAAAACGTTACATTATCTTCATAAATAAGTTAAAACTAAAGTCGTCCATCCAGAAGGTCCATCACAACTGATAATCCTACTAGCACAAACCACTGTCTTACTCTCCCTCTAGTGGCAAGATACCAGAACTGACGCGTGATGCCAGATAGACAACCACCTACCCACCCACCTACCTACACTACAACTTTAAACAGCCAATCACCTCCATACACAAACACATATTACTACAGCAGACACTATTATTGTGTCTGCTGTAGTAACTATATTATATGAGCGACTGACAGTAGTGCCATGCTTAACCAAAGGGTCCCTACCTACCTCAGAGAAATGAACAAAACAAGAATGTGCAAGCGGATTCCTCCATGGGGGGAGAAACTTGCGGAACTTACTTTGACTAGTATGGCGATGTATTGTTGCAGTGCACTCAGAGCCTCTCCTTTAATGACTGGGTGAGCAGCCAGCTCCACGCGCAAAGAGTAGTACAGAGCCGACTCCAGGTCTGCCATGTACACACGAGACCTGAGGAGACAAGTCAGCCTTTCTGGAACGGAATCACCATGGTTACAGTGATAACACGCTTGGCATGTTCTTCTAGACACGTCACTGCTTCATGGAGCTCAAACGCTTTACCTGTTGAATGGCCTCTCTCGGTCCCCTGTTGTGTTTTTCATGAGGTCAAAAGTCAGCGGCGGTTGCGGTGGCTTCCCCGCCCGAACTACGCCGGGAAGCGTCTGGAGGGCGTAGGAGTAAAATACACGGGCCTCGCTTTGTCTGGAAGAAACCCAAGCAGACAGATTTCCAGTGAACTGGCAGGGAGCCACAGGTTTCTAGCCCTTTGTTCTTAGGATGCCAACACAGTCTTTTCTACCTTCTGTGTACATATATATTTTTTAAACCTTCTGTTAAAGGACAGGATACAAGTGATGGCCAGTTCCCAGACCCGTTCCGCCCAGACCCGATCCGCCCAGACCCGATCCGCCCAGACCCGATCCGCCCAGACCCGTTCCGCCCAGACCCGATCCGCCCAGACCCGTTCCGCCCAGACCCGTTCCGCCCAGACCCGTTCCGCCCAGACCCGTTCCGCCCAGACCCGTTCCGCCCAGACCCGTTCCGCCCAGACCCGTTCCGCCCAGACCCGCCCTTCACACTCATCTGGTCCCTGTCTACACTGCAGAACAGCTGGCGCTGAGATACCATCTCTGATCGTTTCCCTCTCCACTAACTCCTAGTCCATTTCAGGCAGCCAAACCAGCCTGTGGCCCAAAGAGACCCGGAGGATGCCACTTCCAGGCCTGGGATCTCTGCTCACCCTAGCTGGGATTCAATTACGCTGAACTGACCGGGGGAAGGGGGGGCTATTCATCCTGGGGTCCCCAGAGCACAGAGGCACGCTTCAGAGAGAAGTGGGGGGGTTGGCCCATGTTCACCTGGGAGAGGCATGCTCATGACCCCCCCCCCCATGGCAATTCCACCTTCCCGGATCAATCACGCATTCAGCTGTGATGGGCGACCATCTGTTGCAACGTGTGGCCAGGCTGGGAAGGCTTGGCAGGTGAACCGCAGAAAAATCACAATTGTTTCCACACAAGAAATTAAAAACCCTCCTGTATGCCCAGCAACAGAAGGCGGGGGAATAAATCGGCAATAAATCATTTCCTTTTTTGCATGTCAACTAAAAAGACTCTCCCTGCATGCCAAGTTATTGAAATACGCAGAACAAAGCTAAAGATACAGCAGATTAATTCAAGAGTTGACAGCAATCATCACACAAAGTATTATGATATTGAATAATGAATTGCATCTCCATTCTTTGCTTCCCATTAAGAAGCCAGCTGTTTAATGGCATCTTACTGATAGCTGTTGATAATACATTGAATATACTGTAAAGCCTTTCATATAAACAATGTTGCCTATTTAACTGTAAAATTAAAGAAGAAACACTTGATGAGCAGTTACATTAGGGTCCAGACTAAGCACAATTGAAAATACACTAAAACAGCCACTCACACTATTAGCCTGGTGAAATTTCCCCTGGGAGAGAACAGGTAGCACGAAGGAAAGACAGTAACTCCCAATTTAGTTACCAGGCCTTCTTCAGTTTTCAGGACTCTCCGAACGGCCAGGTTTTCATACTGCAGCATGTCCAGAATCACCTTGAAATGATAACAAACCAACCCTATAATGACCTGTCTGTGGTCCAAAACAGGTTATATCAGCTGAACACACAGCGACAGTGAATCAACAATGATGCAATAGAACAGTCAATATGGTCTGCAGACTATACGCAGAACACATGTTCAAGGACGCTAAACCGACTTCTCTATTTGACCACAACCAGGTTTTTTTTCTCCTATACCTTCACAGTCACTTCATTGGTTATACATATCAGGCCATTTTATGCATTTAACTGATTGTGGTTAAAAAACAAAAAAAGCAGTTGGCTGGAATGTAACCTGCGGCAGTAGTATGTTTACTGGGGGCAGTGTTACCCGGGCAACAGCGATAATGAATTCTTACCTCTCTGCCCAAGTACGAATCTGATGTCTCAAAGATCAACGCCAGGTGTTCCACATTGTTATTATCAAAGAAATGGTCAATCTCTGCATTGCTAGGGTGAAAAGAAAAGAAATAATACATTCCACACGGTGAGTTCAACATTTCAGATCACACTCACTTTCAAAACATCAAGTGCATTTCATTTCAAACATGATAATCAGAGAAGCGAGCTAAAAAACACATGACATGTTAGTGGGTTTTTTTGTCAAAAGAGGAAGACCTAATGACGTAACATCAAGAGGAAGGAAGCAGAATTATGGATTTACTTCCTATTATTCAACTGTTCTTTCATAAACAGCTGAGAAACAAAGAGAGTCATCAGTAAAAATTGAGTGTCCCTCATAACGACATGGAGCAGCTCCACCAGGACGCAATGAGGCGGTCGTTAAATGTGAGCCCCTGGATGACGGCGCCATGAGAAGCCGCATCACCTTGCCGGCTCCAGGGGGGGACATGCCGGGGGCCAGGGATCTTGGTGGGTCTCCATCAAGTCGATGAGCTTATGGCGCATGCCCCTCACATCGCGAGGAAACACTGCAGAGGATTCAATCAAAAGCAGAGCATGCCGGTAATGTTGTTTTGTTCCTTGTATCTTCCATACTAGTTATTCGTATTATCCCCACCTGCCTGGGAATTGGCGGAAAATTTGCATTACCTTTGAAAACTTCACCCTTGGAGTCGGCATTGGAGTAGGCATGAAAGAACTGTTGGTGGAAGAGAGGGAGGGTTTATAGGATCAACTAGCAAGTCGCCACATGCTTACTACCTTGGATGCTTTAGAGTACAACCCTTCACATCCGCTTAGCTGTTTCAAATCAACTGCAGATGTTGCAGCTCAGTCATTTGTATTCAACCGGACGGAAAAGAAAAAACCTTTCTGGAGTATACGCCAATGAATCCATTGCTTTGTGCTTGCCGTCTTGAAAACAAGTTTTAAACTCAAAGCTGACTTTAAGTTAATATAATCAAATAAAAAACATAAGGCTGGTGAAATGTAAAAATAATTACCTTCAGTGTTGGGTACCCCTTGACATCAAAACCGGAACAAATCTGTGAATTTGCTTCACCTGCACAGTCTATGGCAGCTAAATCCATAGCAGGTTTCCACTCTATAAAGATTCAATAAAATATACTTGTATTACTCCATAAGATAAAGATTAAGGACAGAAAACCATAAAAACTGCTTTTGTTCCTTCTATTAAAAAGTGTATGGATTGTTATTGCTCCTACTAAGCAGAGACAACGCCTGTGTTTAATTAGAAGGAAAGCTGATCAAACAGAACTAAGGCCTTACAACTTGCCTATGTCATTTTCCGATTGGGATCAGCTAGAACAACGTCCATTTAAACTAATTGTAAATGATTATTTTCCTGTCATAGATTCTTCATATAGAAAACATGGTCATCTCTGACCACATTCTAGAGAGACATTAAAATGTGTAAATGCATTACTCCATAAGATACAGGTTGTGTACACACACCCAAAAGTCAAAAGAACTTTCGTTTTGGTCAAAAGTATTGGTCCAAAGTATTCTTCATTAGTGAATCGGTAAAGTTAAAACAGGAGAAGTTATGAGACATAATTCCAACTCCTAAATCGCATCATATGCTCCAGTAATCAAACATAGAGCATGCCCTCTGAGGGGTGAGTGGGACATTATCCTGTTCTCTGGAAAACAACAAGGCATGTTCTCATATCACCTGTCAAAAAATTCAAACATTCCTCTGCAAATGTTGTTTCGTTTATAAATTCGATACTACCCACACATGCACAGCAGTTTTATTGGCTTGGAAATACATGCGCTATGTCTAATAGGCTAAATTAAAACAAATGAGAGGGTCTATATTTTAAACATTCATTTTCATTTTACTACTTTTTTAATTTGTTCGTTGATATATTACAGGAAAATGGACACCAACCTTTAATATCTCTTGCAAGACTTTTCCAAACTGGTGAAAATGCAATACAATGACCACACCAAGAGGCGTAAAACTCAACTACCATTGCGGCCGTAGAATTGACCAAAACGCTATCCACATTATCCGGCGATAAGACGACTACCAGATCAGAAGCGGTGTACAAACCAGCTTTAGCAGTGAAAGGAAATGATAAACACAGAAACAAAAATATCGTAGACACGAATGGCTCCCTCAACTTTGCATATATTTTCGCTGTAGATCGAGACGTGGCACGGCTGCAGCGCCGCGCCATCTTCGTGTTTTCTTTCTGACAGCCCGCAGCTCTGACCAACGCAACCACTGTATCTGCAAGTGGAAGAAACTTTCTTTCACTTGGTCACTTGTCCAACTCCCTCCCCCAACCTCTCACCTACCGCAACAGGGCTACATTCACAAGTATGACGGAGGTATTTCACTTGCTATTATTGACCTCAGTGACGGGAAGCATTTTGAGTAAACAATCAAACAAAAGCGATTGGTAATTAACTCTCATCCACGGATAAAACAAGGTTTGCCAATTAATTTTCATCAATGTGTGGCCACCAAAACAGTTTTGTAAATACAATTTGTATGTGGATTGTGTTAGACACAAACGTATTTACTAAAATGTATAGTCATGTGACATCATACAGGCTTAGAGGCATGTTGAATGTTACATTTGGCGAAGAGTGACCTTGAAAAGGGGTTATCTTGTCACGGGCGTGGTTTATAGAATTTTTTAATGAGCCGTTTCTGGGGTTTTCACACTCAAGTGTCAAGGGTTTACAAATATATCCAGTAGGCAAGGAGGCATCCGCATCAACTGTGTGATTCCGCCATCGCGTCAGCATTGACCAACGTCCCGGTGCAATTTGTTCTTGCAGAATCCATGCTTTTATGAAATAAATCGTACCAAAAACTTTTCTGGATTGGTATACAACTGGACACTGGTTGTACTTTGATAATGTAAATAGCCTAGCATTCTCGAAAATTATGGTGTCTGCCATGTATGCATTTGTTTTTAACTTCCGGCATACCACGAGCGTGGCACATTAGGTTTTTCTTTCATTACAAATCGTCATGTAGTTAAATGTTTACTTTGAAACTTGCATAACTAATCTAAACTGTTTAGCCAGTCAACTATTATCACCTGCTTCTGTTTAAACATGAGTTCACGTGACCAAAGATGCAGTATTCACCCATATTAAAATCTAAACATCACATTCAGAATCCCTACATAAATATTATAATGCCACAGCTTTATACTGTGCTTTTAGAAAGTATTCAGACGCATTCACTTTTTACATAATTCGTTATAACTGATTAATTGCTGTCATCCATCTACACAAAAAACCTCATAACGACAGCGCTAACAGCTGCAGGTATTAGGTACGCCTCTGCCAGCCTTTGCAAATGCTCTTCAGCTTCATCAGATTGAATCGAGGGCATCACTGAACAACTCCAATCAAGTTCGGGAGTCATCAAGGATTACCAATAGACACAGGATTTGGTGTCGTTGCAAATGGTCTAAATACTTAAGTACATGCGAAGCAACATTTGTGAAGGGGACTTCATACTTACACTATACGAAGGCACTGTGAATGCTTCACATGGTGTATGGCTTATGTTCCACTAGCTAATGTACATCGAAGGCTAAACGTGTATATTACTAGTTTAGTAATATCGTATCTATAGTATACAGTGAAGACTTCTTGTAACAATGTAATTAAATTCACACACAAAAAAATCGGAAAATCTAAATGCAAACGGGTAAAAAAACAACCATATTTGGCCAACCAAAGGTGTACTAGTGAGTCTCTGCAGGTCACAGCACCCGACAAAATGTTACATTTGGAAATAATGAAAGCTTTATTTACAATTTCAAAGTTCAATTTAGTTAACAAATATATATGTATACTATATACATATCCTCAAAGTGAACAATATTTATTTTTACAATCTTCCAAGTTCAACAGTAAGTTAGATCCAACAGAAGGCTGTTATTACATATATTTACAACCATTAAACAATGTACAAGTCTTCAAGTGCACCTGCGTTGCTCAATTGTACATTATTATAAATAGTTATATACTTAAAAGATGCATATATTCTACTTGATTATCAAACCATTTGTGCCGAATATCATTCTACGCCCTGTCCTCAAAACTGGGGCCAACACAATCCTACTAGAAACAACCAACAGCTTGTACTGGCCCGTCTGATGAACGATACATAAAAGAATGTATCTAGTCATGAATGGGACATTACATCTCCCCCAGATACAATCAAGACCAATTTGTCCAGGCAATTCTAGCGGGAGGTTTTGGAAAACACAACCTGGCAGAAATGCATTTCCTAGCCACTACGCAAAGCCCCGTTTTATCATTACACACAGCTGGGACCGGAAAATTAAGAAATGGGTACCGAAGGAAAATATTCAGGCTCTAAAAGTACCAAGCTTTGCCACATCTGCAAGATCGACTGGTGCGTCGGAGATGACCAAAGGATGAATAAAGGTCAACACTTTTTTCTCAGTTTTGTTGTTAAAATATTCAAACTCTAACAGTTTCTCTATTCCCACTCCTGGTAAAAAGAACAGTGGTATTGAAATGCATATTGGTAGACAAACATTTGTTCCTTCATCCCAACCATTAAGGTCACTTTTCTTACAGGCATTACATTTGACGTTCATTGTCGTGCACCCTCAATTAATTTCTACATCACAATATTCTTGGACTGATGTAGTGACTGAAAATGGAAGACAGTATAAGCCCTTGAGTGTCGCTGTTGAATGCGGGGGCATATCAATCCATGACTCACCTTTGCTACTGCAGCGTGAAAGCCATTGTGTACGTGACAAAGAGAGCACACTTACAGTACTTTCAGATGTGCAGTGATACTCTGAGGCATAATGCCACAGAAGCAAGTGTTTCTAAGATACAGCAGATAATATCTATTGATAATGCTTTATAGACACAGGCTGTCAAATAGGGGACTTCTGGTGTTTTCTGGTTAAGTGTAAGCCTAGGTAGACACTGAGTTAGGCAGACTGAACTTAATCAAATTGGGAAACAAAAAGTTGTCTATTAGGTATTTCTAGAATACAGAGTAGAGTAAATAACATTGAAAGGCGGTCCATAAGAGTACACAACATCATAGGTCTGTATATTGTGTTGTTGCTCGTGCGAGGCCATTTGTAATACAAAACAAAAGAGGCACTTTAACTGAATCAGGATAGGCTAATCTTAAGGCTTGAATCCAGCATGACAAAATGTAAGGTTTCTAAACTAACCAGGTAGAACCTACTGGTATCAGTTTTCATCCTTGTTGTGCTTTGATATATTTCATCAGTTGCTACAATTATATTTGTTTCTAAACAGCAAGACTACAGACAAATAATGATTTTCTCGATCAAATAATTTAAATATTACAACTAACACGTATCGTCAACTAAAGATGTGGTTTAACACAATCACATAAAAATAAGAAATTGGTTTACTTCTGTGATTCTTCCATACTTTTTAGTGAATCTCCTGTTTTAAAATACAGCCTGCTTCTCAATGATGCTGTGTTGCCTTGTAAAAATACCCACGTCCTCATCACATAAGGAGAGTACATTTAGCAGCTTTAGTGAACTTGATGCTTTAAAAGGTCCTTTCCATCTTCGATGAGAAATAAAAAGAAGAGCCAGCACAAGAGATTCAGGAATCACATGTTGGTTAAAGGCTAAATCGCAGATGTTCAGCGTAAAATGTATGGTAAAACCAGAATTAGCTGATCCAAAGCAGTAGCCCGGTGGTACTGGTTACACTAAACGCAAGGCGTCTCGAGATCATTGGCACGTCGGCTTTTGGAGGGAATGGTGGAAGCATTTTTTAAAATAAATCAGGAAAGAACTGTTTTAGATCTCTTCTCCTGAATTCGTGTGAGCACTTCTGCTGTGTCCTTTATCAATGCATCAAAGATCCCGTCAGCCAACTGCATTTTCACATAGAGCTCATCTTCATCATAGTTTACCCACTGCGACTCTTCCTCGTGAAGCTCCTGTACCTGGATACATACAAGACACACAATGCTTATTACCTTCCAGTTACCAGACAGTACACTTTATATTGATCCATTAATAACATAAAGGACTATCTGAATTGTAAAATATGTCATCGTGAGGAAATCCTAAAGTTTGCCTTTACCAGAATATGATCTACTCGATCCCGTTTTTTCCTCCCGAATTTTAGCATCTTCTGCCAGTCGGTTTTCTGGTTGCGGTCTTTCTTCAGGCCACACAACCTCAACACCTCTGTGGTTATGAATGCCTGAAAGACAAGATGAAATGTGATCTCATTCACATTTAATGAGAGCTATTGGGACAAAAAAAAAATGAACTGCCTCAATGCCCTCCAGCAATATTAGGCTAGCCTTAAGTTATTGTTAACATGTGGATTTTGTTTTCTGCCGGATTTCCAAACTGTCTTATATATGGGTCAGTATTTTTACAACTTTAAGAAACAACCTAAGCAACCCTTTCGGAGGAAGTTAAGTTAGTTTGCTAACCTACTTAGCAAGTAAAGTCAATAATGTAAATAGCTTCTCTGGTGAATGTATCAGTGTCTGTTTAAACATGAGGCTGAAAGAATGCGTACTTCTGAATCTAGACATTGTTATTGCGTCACTCATATGATCCCAATATTGGGCTTCCAGGGCCTGTAGGCTGATGACAATGCTCAAACAGGCAGAGTAAACGGAAACACATTTTACAAGTTATTCTTCACTATTCGACACCATCTACGAACAGCTGCTTATCACACAAAATGTGAAATAGGGCAACATGGATATAAATTATGATACAATGAAAATGGCGTTCACAGTTAATGCATGACTGACATGACTGCTATTGGCAGCTATGGTTCAGGAACAATTTCCTTTATCTTCCATAAAAAACTGGTTGTCAAGTAATTTTCAGATAAAGTCATTAATGGTTTACATAAATTGTTGCCCTGTCTGCAATTTAGTAAAGAAAAATTGTACATGGCAAAGCAAAATCTATGGGTATCTTTTGTAGAAGAGTCACACGTTACCTATGAAGACTATTACAAGTTTACATAATCATTTTATTTTTATTGAGGAAAGTCTTCTTAATCTCAATCAGACTCTAGTAGTGTGAATAGGCCCTTAGAAGGTACAAATTAAACCAACAGAGGAGTAACTGACTTTGAACAACTGCACCATAAGCACAGCCTACCCACCTTAACTCTTGTGATATCTGTGGGGCTCTTCACTCTGTGGAAGTAGGAGGAGTTTGTGCGTCGAGGCTTCACCCACTGAGGCTGATGGGCGTTAGGATCCTCTGCAAAGACCTCCTGGATAATCTCCCATGTTAAGTCATAGACTGCCTGCAGACAAGTAGAAGGTTGGGTTGTCAGACATATTTGAATGAAAACATAGTTCTTAATGATTTTATATAGCATCGACATTTGAGGCAAATCCTCGTCAAATGCGGCCGCACCTGTCTGTAACTACGAACGCATTGACCTTCCTGATCCAGGCCCTTGGCATCGCATCCCAGGTACTCCTTAGAAGGCTTGGGGACTGGGAGACAAGGTAGGGTCTGTGTACCCTGGCCAAGTTTGCATCTGTCCCAAATCTCCTGGGTAGCAGCGTGGACCAGCTTTTCCACCTGGGGGGCGGAGTGGGGCACCACCATGGCGGGCTGCTCAGGGAGCTTGGGCTGCACGGGCAGCTCGGGTCTGGGTGGGGTCTTCGCCTGGTCCCCCATTCCAATTAAACTAGTAGAGCGATCCTCTTCCTCCTTCTGTTGCCTCTGTTTTTGTTTCTGCTGCTCTCTACGAGAGCTCAGGCCATAGTCTTCATCAAACCAGTCCTGCTCATCCCCCAGTTCATCAAGCAGCTCACGGCTCAGCTCCAGCTCGGCTAAACGCTTGGCCAACTCCTCTTGGCCACTGGCTCCCAACACTGGGCTCTCCTAAAGACACGGGGAAAGAGGTAAAGACATTGGCTAAATACAGTAAAAACACTTTACTATATAACATTTTATTTAAAAAAATAGTTTCTATATACGTCATAAACTATAAAGAAATGCACCTGGGTGAAAATCATCAAAAGCTACAAAAAATAGAGCACTGTTAAATTGCGTATCGGTCAACATTGGTCCCATAAAACAAGTTGTTGTTTGACCTTAGGACCCAAAGGGGTCTTTTCAGGTAAATCTAGACTGAATAGTAATCAACAGTGCCGATAAACGCAATTATTGGTGTGTTTTCCCCCGGTCAACTTATCTGTTCTGTTTAATCATTAACTCGATGAAGCCTCCTAAGTATTTGGGCTGGAAACTAGGAGTTTAGGGAGGTTAAAGCATTGGGCCATTGTCTGATATGTGGCAATCTGTTGAGTCATTATGTTGCTGATCCCAAACTCGGAGTCACTCCAGATGACATCATTACAAATATAATATAAAAAACTGATATAAAACTGTAAATGTGCTCTAAGTTTATTCTCTTTTTGAAGGAGACAGTAATTTATGCTACAACAGAGTTCAGATTAACTTACCGGTCGGTTGCAAAGTTCTGGGGATGAGAGTTGCTCATCTTGCTCTGACTCTAGGAAGAACGGCAGACCATCTCCTTGTTCTATAGGCAGACATTGGGAGACAGTCTGCCTGCCCTCCTTTCCATTGAAAAGGTCCACTTTTATTTGATTAGCAGATGCTACCTTCTCATCTTTGGCCTTTCTGATCTGTGTGAACTGCTTCACAGCATCTTTCACAAAGGTGTTGAGGAGCTTATCTGCAAAAGAACTGAGGGTCTCCCTCTCCAAATCGATTGGCTCTGAGGCAGACTTCCGATGAGCATCAAAGCTTTTCCTGTCAATGAGGGTAGTGGCTTCATCCAGAGTTTGCCTCCCCAGGGCAATCTTGCCCTCTATGTCTGTGATGAAGAGACTGGTAGGTACATCTTCAAGGTCCAGGATGATAGTCTTTGTTCTACCATTGGGCATTGGATAATCAGCCTCTTTGACCTCGTGTGAATTGGTCAGGTTTTTTGGTTCAGCAGGACCATCGCTCAAATCTGTTGGCTGGTTTCCTCCAGAACTCATGGGAGATTTTCCCTGTGTGTTATTGCCCACATTCGTCTTCTCATGAGTCTCCTTCTCAAAGTCAGGTCTCTTCAGCTCATTGTCAAACTGGTCATCAAGGAAAGAGTCCTCATCCTCTGTGGTGTCCACATAGATCTCAAACCTATCTGGCAGATGGGAGATCTTCTCTGGAGGAGCAAAGATGCCATGGCCCTCCGAACATACAAAGTAGACCACATCATCGTAGGTGCCATTGTTGCTTCCCTCTGACTTGTCCAGCTCTACTCCAGCCCAAAAGCCATTGGCAAAGCTGGTGAGGCCCTTGAATCTAAGTGTACCGGGCTGGACATTGCTCACTAAAACCCTCTCTCCAATGGTAAAGTTAGGCATTTCATCAAGAGCTGGTGAAGGTGCAGTTTGAAAATGAGAGATTGTTGGGATTGAACAAATGACATTTTCCTGGGAAACAATTGGCTCCTGGCTCTTTAGGTCCAGAATTTGCTCAGAGTTAGGGCTGCCACTAGCGACCATGGATCGCTCACTTAGTTCCTCAAAAATGTCCTCTTCAGCACTGTGCAAAGCATCCCTGGTGTCTGGGTAGGATGGTGAGGTAGGTTTGGTGCCTTGGTTATCCTCCCTGAGTGACAACTCTACTGATGATTCAAAGTCTTCAAGGTAACCTTCAGCTGAAGGAGCAGGAGATCTCTCTGTACCCTCGGCTATGTCCTTTGATGGTATGACTTCAGCCTCTGGGGAGTAGGGTTGATCTATGATGGGAGATAGAGGCTTCTGATGAGGAGTAGATTTCTCGTTATCAAGGCTGCTTGTTGGGGAAAGCTTGTGTTTCCCTTTGTTTGAGGAGACAGGTTCTGACAGAGACGGGCACTCGTGGGAAGCTGGCCCCCTTTCAAGTTTGAGTAGATGGTCTTCAGGGAAGGACTGAGAATGCTCAGATCCATCAGACTTCATAGAATCCAGCTCCTCCATGACAACACTCTCATCTCCACCGCCGGTGGCCTGTAGCCTGGCAGGCTCCATCAGGGGAAGTGCCCCAACAGAGGGCAGGCTGGGGTGGGAGTCGATGGACAGCAGGTCACTCAGACCGCTGCTGTGCTCTGGACTCCTACTACTTGGAGTTTGGGTGACTGTAGGTGGGTCGTCGTCTGAGGAGTCCTCATGCCCGGAGATATTTTTGCTGAAGCCAGATGGTGTGAGGTCCGCTGAAAAACAGAACATTACACAAACATATTACTGCAAGGTCACAAATGGTTTGTTTTTGCATTTTAAGGACAAACCTTTACTTGTTACACATCCACAACATACCCTGTTCAACTGGAGAATCTGGAAGGGTCTTCTCAGCTTTCTCAGAATCAGAGACAACCGTAAGTTTGGTGCTTGCTTCTGGCCTGAAAGGGGAAGGGGGGGGGGGGGGGGGGGG